>JAOEHX010047623.1:0-18946 GCA_025448015.1 Bolborhynchus lineola | reverse complement strand
CCTGTCCCCCTGCGACCTGCTCCCAGACAGGGCAGCCAAATGGCCCCCCCGCTCCCCGGCCCCAGCAGGGCTCTCCACACAACGGAGCGGCTGTGTGACCTGCCTCCTCCCAACTTGGTTGCTATAGGAAAGGGAAGAGGCTGGAGAGAATGTGTGGGGCCTATTCACGCCCCCAGCCCCGATTCACAGCGCCCCTGAGGTAATGTTTGCCTGGCTCGCCGTGATCTTGCCTGATAAAGGGGCCTCCTAAAGGCACGGGGGAGGACCAGACCGAAGGGGCTGGGAGAAATATTTGACTTGAATGTGAGTAACGTGTGGAAATGGGGAGGTGGGGCAGAGAGGGGGGGAATGATAAGAAAGGACCCTTTGAAAAGGAGGGAGGTGGGGAAAGTTGTGTGCTGGGCGCCTGGCTGGCCCCACAGGCTTGCCATGTCTGCGGGGTCCAGCCACGCATGGGGGTTTTGGGATTCCCCTTCACCGCAGCCAGATGAGGACATCTGACAGATAAAGGTGTATGAACCCCTACAGCAAGGTTATTGGTTGACTTGTCTCTGAGGATGGCGAGACCAGGGTTCCAAATGCAGAATCAGCTCTGTGGCAGCAGGGTCTGTACACCTTCCCAAAACTCGCCTTCATTTCTTTCTGCTTACCTAACTCATCCCGAATATTCTCATTATTCAAATTATCACTGTAATAATGTATCTGCTTTTGTGAGGTCAGAATGCCCTTTGGGCTCATCTTTTTGTCAGTTGTAATAGAGGACAGGTTTTGTGTTGGAAAATCCCCCTCAGCTGCATGTGAATCCTGGGAAGCAAAAGCAAAATTCCAGTTGCCTAAAAACAAGCAAAACAAAACTCCAGTGATCCTGCAAATGTCTCCCTGCACAGAGTAGGAAGAGGAATTTTGGCATGAGGCAGGCAGTGGCCACCTCTTAAATTTCATAGCTGATCTTAGCTAATGTCCTTTTTGTATGCTTCATATTCTCAGAAGGCCTGATCAAAGCAATGAGACAAGTATTTTGCTGCTGTTGGGATACTTTGCAAGATGAAGACTTGCATTCAAAATGTATTCAACATCGCTAACGAGGCCCAGAGGCTTCCTCCCTGTGACAGTGTTATCTCTGCTCCGAAGGAGATGTGAACAGGGTGGTGGAAACATCTGGATGTTGCGGTCCAGAGACGCAAACCAAGCTGGGGGAAGGTGTACAGCAAGGGACTGGTCAGACTGATTGTTCACAGGACCATGTTTTAAATGAGCTGTAGCTGCTTGGACAGGAGGGTCACTATCAGTGGGCATTGCTGGGTAGAAAACTCTTCCCACTGTGCCACTGGGGTCAAAAGAAAACAAAAAATGGGAGTGGGATGGAAGGGAAAAAAGAAAAAGCAGCAAATATTATAATGGCATTTTCTCATGGGAAGGAAATACAGTCTCCAGCTCTGGTAAAAAAGAAACAGAGGGGGCTGGGGCACTGCTATTGAGAAAGTCTGGGAGCCTGGGAAAGGCACTTTTATAATGAGAGAGGGAAAAGATGAGAGTGATTTAGGATAAGAAATGTTGTCGTTGGCTTCAACTAGAAGGAAAGCAGGTCTGCTCCTCTTGTGACTTTTTAAATGACACCTATCATTGTAGGAAGAGAACAGACTGTGAATATGGCTTATAAAAACCTCTGCTTATGCTGAGGATGCCTGGAAGTGGGTTTCACAGCCTTGCTTTATTATGAGGAGTAAACCCTCACTTGGGAAAAAAGAAGAAAAGAAATGAAGCCCCTGTGTGTGTTAGGGAAAAAAAAGGAACATCAAAACGCTTGGCTGGTGACTTTGGGAGGAGAAATAGCGTTCAAAGAGGTGACTTCTGGACCTCGAAGGGTAGCACTGGGGGAGGGGCAGAAAGCAGCAACGTTGCTTTTGTTTGGGATTTAGTAACACTTTGGCGATCTTGCTGTCCCCCTCGGCAGCCTTTCCAACTGAGGAGCGTTGTCCCCAAGCGCTGGGGTTATGCAGTGCAGTAAGCAGGGAAACCAGCACTTACTGTAAGCTTTCTATTTCATTTCAGCAGCTTCGTTGGGGTCCTGCCATTGGGCCAGTTGTTGTTAATCCTGTATTTGTATTTACCAGAGACATCTCTTGCTTGGTTTTCTGGAATTCCCCTGCAAGGAGCTCTGATGGGTGGTGCAGGCTGCATCACGGAGAGTTTAGCTTTCATTCATCTGCAGAAGAAAGCAGACTCACTTGAAGCTGGCTGTTGCTTAATCTCAAAGTGCCCCCCGCCCCCTATTTTGGTTAATTTAATATCCATCAAAAGATGTTTTTACTCTTGGATGAAAATGTTTCTTTAAAGCCTGTGTTGCAAGTGACCTGGCGAGGCTGTTCACTGTTTCTGAGCCCTCTGAGAGCTCCCATGGCTAGCGCGGATTAAAGGAACTAGGTCAGATTTCTAAACTATAGCATAGATGATGCTGCTGTTCCAGCTGGACTATCTATAAAAGCTGGAAAAGAAAATCAGAGTCCTGGAAAGAGGTTTTGTTGGATGTGCACTTCCCAGAACTCCCCCGAAAAGCAATCCAACTGTGCAGGCTGGAGTGGAGAAGCTTCAAAGGTTTTTCCTAAATCAGCCCAGCCAGCTGAAATCCACAGGAAAGCTTGTGAGAATTTTGTTCATGAGATGGGCAGGTAATGAAGCAAGCAATATGGAAGAAAAAGTTATCTACTACATGATGTCACTTCCAGCATTATTTTATGTGAACCAGTGTATAAATGATTGTTTTCCTTCGGCCTTAAACAGAGATCGCATTTCTCTCCGGGACGGGACAGAAAACTGCCCATGTGTGCACAGCAGCACTTCAGAATGGCTTGGGATGTGCAAGGAAAAAGGAGTTTGCAACTCAGTGAAACTCCTTCAGGGAAAGCGAGGCAGAACATGGCATGCCATGGTGCTAGGTGGCAGTCTCCACTGACCAGCGGAGGGGCTGTGCTGTCCATCTTATGAATGTTTTTGATCCCTTGTTTCTGCAAAAGGGTGCTGGCCGTTCAAGCCAAGCTGGAGCCTGGCCAAAGCAACATCCTGGTTCTGTGGCAAGTGCTCTGGGGTCTGACCATACGTGACAAGTACCCCAGATTCTTGTTGCATTGGGAAGAGACTATTGTCATGACCCGTGCTGCGCCCCAGGAAAGTCACTTGGCTGTGGCTCACAGGAAGGAGAAAGCTTGCTTTCCCTTGATCCAGGATTTCCTTCTCAGCCCTTCCCCTCTAGCATGTGCTGCACCACATCTTACCCCACTTATGCATGCTAGGGTCAAAAAGCAGCATGGAAATATTGCATAGGCTGCCAGCCTTTCTGTGCCAACACTGGGGCTGGTGCATGGCTGTTGTCTCCTGCCTGGTGAGAGAGATGCCCCTGCTTGTGCCCCACAGTGCCTGCATGGAGCCACCCCGTGAAGCTGCCTGCAGATCCGGTCAGCCCTGGCATAGCCAAGCAGGCTCCCCAGCGTGGGAAATTTCTGGAGAAGCAGCCTTCTATAAACCACATTTTCATTTAACCAGTCTAAATATATTTCAGTTTCAAAACACACGCTTAAAAATAACTTACAGAAATATTTATATGGACAGCGAAAGGAACTTTCCAGCTTTAGGGGTTCAGCCTACAGCCCACGGCAGAGCCCACAACTGCCTTCCTGTTCAGTCACTTTTTGCTTGTTATTCAGCCTCTTGTTTTGGGAGCGTTTGAGTCTTTTTTTCCTTAAGTTATCTTGCTTCACTCCACCCTGCCTCTTGGACTCAGCAGGCTTTGCTTCAGTGAGGTCAGGACCGATAGTGCAGGATAATTTTTCTCACAGTCACAATCATCATAACTCTCAATGGTACATACTTTCTTTCGTACCAGCACTGGCTTGACTTGGAGAATCCAGCTGCCCTGGGATGTGGCACAGCGCATATTGAGAGCTCCCGCTGTAATTTCTTTGCCTGCCTCTGTGCTCTTCATTCATCTCTCTGTTTCAGTTTGTGTGTTGCCTGAGTCTCAGCTTTTAGCAAATGAAGATCAGCCTTGCACATTGGGCCTAAAGATGTGAGTTTGAATCTTTTAGGTAGTTTTGCAACAAAAATGCAATAGTAAGAGTAATAATGTAGCCTCCTGCCTCATGTTTTCCACCATCAGTTATTCATTGCTGTAAATACTTTCTGCTGTGGCACTGTCAGCTATCTGGAGGTGTTCCCCTCTTCTGTGCAGACAATCCCTTTTGCTAAAGAAAGGCTAGGCTCTTACTAAAGCATCACAATTAGGTCAAGTCCACAAGTCCATACCATACATCATATAGAAGAGAAGCAGTCTGATGGGTCGGGACAAAGGTTGGCTGATAAGGATGTGTTGTGTCGTTTGTCTGGGTGTCTCTGCTTTTCCAAAGACATCCCTGTAACCCAGGAATGTCTTCTAGGAGGTTTGAAATGTCTCAGGTTTTCATTTTGCCAGATTTGATTTTTAAATCACAACACGATGTTTGTTCAGTACATACTGCAGTGCTGGTGAGAATCTGTTCTGTGTTTAGCAGGAACAAATAGCCCAGAGGAAGGTGTACTTGCTGTGATGAAGAGTATTTGAATTACAAGAGAGGTCAGATGAGTGCAAACCCCATTGAAGCTGTATGGGCGCTCAGGCTTGTTTAGTGCTGTAGGAGGAATTGTGCTTAAAACATGAACTACCAGAGAAGTTCTGCTACAGGAAATATTTGTGTTGCTCTAGAGGCAGTAGCTTGCATAGGGAAAAGCACAAACACTTGGTCAAAACTATTTCTGCAGTGTCCTTTATGGGAGCAGCTTGTGACACTTTAATGTGTCACCACCAGCGAGTCTCTGGTTTTGATTTTCAAAGTGAGGTTCAGCACCCTCCTGGTTTGCTAGTGATTGTGTCTCTCTTCCATATTTCTTATTTGTAGAGGAAGGGGTAGGTGGGTAAGTGTGTTCTAGTGTTTTTCATCAAATTATAGCCTAAAACTTCATACAAAGGCAGTGTTAACAGACTTTAGGTCACTAATTAAATCCAACTAGCTCTGAAATGTCACACAACAGCTATTTAAATCAGTCCAAACCCAGGCTTGGATTAAGATCCAGGCATTCCTAAAAACACAGGATTAAACTGAAAGCTCAGATTTCCTTTAAAAAGGGAAGCTTCCTGCTCTTTGCCTACATAGAAAAGATCAAACCCCTGAGCTAAAGAGAAGCAAAGCAACAGCTGCTTCTGGGGTCCAAAACCCCCAAGGGTGCAGTTCAGTGGCTCAGCTCAACTGGCAGGAAAGATGGGAAGAGACTTCTAACCCAGAGCATTTGCTCCTGCCCCTGCACTAAGGTTTACTGTGTGTTTGGTTTTGCTACTGCTGTTGTCTACAAGATGGAATGCAGAGTGGGTTACAAAGGGGCACAAATAATTTCAATGAATGAGCTGTCTGTGGTCATGTACAGCAATGTAGTGGCACCACTTGGCGTGAGGGGCAGGAGGAAAGAAAAGCTGCTGTGCAGGGTCAGGAGCACCAGGCTGGGGCAGGAGTTTCATAAGCAGCTTTGCTACCAAGGAAAAATTGCCACTGATATGCCCCTGAGAGGGCAAAACATTACAGCACAGGTTCAGGAAGAAGCAGCCAGGCTTGGGAGAGCCAAGAATCTTTTAACCCAGCTTTGTTCTTTGGAGAAAATGAATCCAGACTCAGACCCTGATACAGCAGCTCTGAAGGGGTCGAGCTATCCTGCTCACCTTGTTGGAGTGTCCTTTACAAGGTTCTTCCATTGAACAGCCAAGCAGGGACTTGTTGTTACCTTTTGTAGTCATAGGTGTTCAGTGCATCATTTGCATCCCCCTTGAGAGGGTCCTTTCCGTAGCATAGACCTAATAGTGGCCACACTATGGGGGGAGGCCTGGGGTGTGAGTGCATGTATCACTAGTCCTGCTTGAGGCAGGACATCACTGCTCCGTGAAAATCTCCTCTCTCAATGTAGCACTTTGCCCTGAGTTCAGCTCATGTAGCTTTCTGAGAATATTACAGCTTAAACTTGGCATGCCCGGGAACCACAGAAGGATGTTGTCGTGAGGATTAGAGGACAGTTTGTTTTCCAGAGGATCCGAGAGAGCTGCATTACGTTTGCATCAGGAGTGAGAGCAAAGTCTGAACTGGAGGCAGGGTGTGCAGGGTACTGCAGTGTGGGAGCTCCTGGGAGCCCTGCAGCATGGGGACCAGCTCCTGCCATGGTCTGGGGAGGCCAGGCCCACCGGCACACCTATTTCAGACCAAGCCAGTAGAGGTCACAGTAGGTCCAACAAATTTCCCATGCCCTCTTCGAGCCAAGCTGCCCTCACATCTTAAACAATTCACCACTGAATGACTGCTAATAAACCCTCCTCCTACTCAGCAGCCTGAGCAAACCCGAAGAAGCCAGCTTGTGGCTTGCTGGGTGCCTTCCTGGACGGAGCAATTAGTTGCTGGAGAGCTGGGCCATGGCTTGGTTGCGACTCTCCCGTGGTGTGTGCTTGTGCTGCAGCTAATGTACGATATCTTGGTAGTAAAATCAGTCATGAGGGTGTGGACATGTTTTCTTCCTGTCACTGCACAGTGTGAAAATACTAGATGTGCCACCCTGTCAGAGTTCTTTATTTTCACAGACCTTTCACCTTCATCCTCCGTATACCAAATTCATGCCCAGCCTGGAGGATGTTTCTGCTGGCTGAAGGTGGTTGGGTCTGCAGGGGACTTGGGTTTGTGTCTGCCCATTCTGCATCATCCCCATATCAACAGCTACTCTAGGAAAATCGCCAGAGCATCTCTGTGCCATAATCTGGGTGGATCCCTGTTGTCCTGGGCTCTCTTGGTGTCTTCCAGAAGAGCTGGGATATTCCCCTGTGAAGGGACATCTACTGTAGAGGAAGGCAGGCTTGCAGTCAACCAGTCCATGTCGCTGCTCAGATACAGCTCCATGAGGAAATCGCAGGCATGGCACAACCAAATTTATAGTTCTGTATACAGAGATACTGGGGATTTCCTTCCTCCATTTCTAGCAATAGTATCTTGGGCAGGGAAGAAACAGAAGTGAAGCCTCTATTTTTCTTAAGTGAATATAGGATCTGCAAAGCTCCGTGTGCCTGTGCTGAAGACAAGCTCAGGCTCTGTTCAGGCTCAGGATCAGGCTCTGCTTGGCTGAGGTCTCTCAAAGGCTACAGGACCTCTTGCCAAGGCACCTTCCTTGATAAGGACCTTCTCAGCACAGTGCTTTGGTGTCTTTGGAGCCCATCACTTCTATGACACATGGCACTGCCTGGTGGCTCCAGATGCCCACTGTCTGCTCTGAAAAGTGTGATGTGGCTGTGGCTGGGTGAGTTAGGTGAGTGCAGCCTGGCAGCTGGTTCCTGAAGGTCTCTGCCACTGGAGGGGGACAGAGCACCTTGCTGCACCATAGGTCCCCCCCACCCCTTGCAGAGGAGACCCTCCCTTGCCGTAGGGCTTTCACCCAGTTCAGCCTGGTGGATGGGCCAGTGCTTGTAATGCCGCGCCCTGGAGTGGGTCATCGCGGCATTGCGCTGTTAGCAGAGGAGGGGAGCGTTTGGCAAGAAGGCAGCAGTTCACACAATAGTGGTAAATCCAGGGAACGCTGCTGAGCCTGCCACCATGGGTGGCCCAGCACGTCCAGGGAAGGCTGTTTCACGGGAGCCCATCAGGGGTAGGGACAGGGGGCTCACTGGAGGTGGACACAAACTCGCTCTGGGATTCAGGTGTGCTCCTGCTGGTGTCTGATTTTCAACTGCTTGGGACAGGCTATTCCCATCACCTTTGGCCCTTGGAGGGCTGCTCATCATCTTTTCCATTAGTCCATGGCTTGAATTGCTTGAGCAGGGCAATGCTGGTATGGTGCCCTGTCCTGGGCAGACCTGCAGATGCTTTGTGCAGATCCTTGGGGGGATAAGTGCAGTTCAGGGGCTACATCACCTAGGTTCAGTGCTGTGGTGGGCTGGCCAAGACCATCTGCAAGAGGTACAGCAGATGCACACTGCTGGTGAGGTGGGTGCTGGGCTCTGAAATGGCACATTTTGCCTGGCAGAGCTTCCTGTAGAGTGGTGCTGGCAGAGGCTGTCTCTAAGGAGATGTGGTCTCAGCTCTGGTCAAGAGGAGGCCACCTGAGTGGCTTGCACCTTGTTCATTCCCTGGGCTCTCACCTTGCTTTTGTGCCAAGTACAGCAGAGACCTGGGTGGCAGCTCCCCCTGCACGTTTCAGGAGGGTGTGGTAAGCTGGGAGAGGCTGTTCCCACACTGGGGTACCCCCAGGAACAGACACCTCTCTCCTGACCAGCTTGCTGCAGCTGACGACACCTGATGGATGAATGAAGTGGGGTTTGGCACGCTGCCGTCAGGCACCGGCTGCGTTGTGAAACAGTCCGTGATGCAACTGAACTTTACATAACCTGACGCAACACCTATAGCTGGAGTTTAAAGCTGCAGGTTCTGGGTCATTACTGTATGATGAATATACCTCGCTGGTGTATACATGCATGAGGTCAGCTGGTGTGTGGACAGTAGCACTGCTCTGGGCAACTCCAGCTTTACCCTTGGGTTGGAAATTGCTGTAAAGAAACAAACAACTGTGGCTCGTAAGGGGTGAACAGACCAAGGGCAGAGGGAAGAGTCATGTATTGCAAACTTCCACTGTGGAAATGTCATCCGTGCTGCTCAACTTGTGCCCTTCATTCCTGCCTGCAGCTCATGCAGCCCAAAGCCTCTTTCTGCGCTCCTGCCTGTCAGCCCTGGGCCAGCCCTGGGCCCCAGCTCTGCTGCTGTCCTGCGACCCCCTGATGCCTGTGATGGCTGAGGTAGGACAGGGATGCTCTGCATGACAGTAAAATGTAGTATAGTTGCCTTAAAACTGCTCATGGCCTGACTTTCACTGTTGTCCATCCTGAACTTCAGGCCAAACTAATTCCTCTTCTTTTCTTTGATATTTATCATATTTAAGCTAAAAGAAAACACAGGGAGGTTGCTGGCCTGTTGTTTTCCATACAAGCAATGAGAATTTGCAGCTGTTGTGACGTTTGTGCACTGTGCCCAAGCAAGGCAAGGGGAACAGGGGAAGCATGCCAGGGAGGAAGGACGAGCCCTAGGAGATCCAGGGCATCCTGCATCGGGCTAGTCTAGGTAGCATATCTGCCAACAGCAGTGGCTTCCTTGACCTTTTCTGTCTCTCACTCTACCCTGCTGGCTTGTCCCCAGTGGGTGATGTGTTCCTGTGCAGGTGAGAGAAAGAAGCAGAGCTTAGAAAGGACCATGTCTGTTTTGCATGATAATGAGGCTGGCATCACCCCAAGTATCACCTGGTTTCCCTTCCCCCCTCAATGAAGCCAATCCTGGGCATCACCAGTACTGCCAAGTTTGCATGGAAAATGCCACCAGCAGGAGCCAGGAAGCAACTCCTTCTGAAACCTGACTGGGCGGGGACAAGCTGGTATCCTCTTTCTGATGTGACTCTACTTGTGACTCACTGCCATCTCAGTACCTTTCCAACCACTTTGTTGTGCCTGCAGCCAGTCCTTGGGTGCCTGGTGAAGCTTCTTTTCAGCTTTTTTATGCCAGGCCCCAATGATGTAACATTGCAGGTGAATTTCCACAGCTCTGCCAGAATATAGAGCACAGACAGACTGTAGATGTGGAAGATGTCTTTTTCCACTCAGGTCCCTGGGTTGTACCTATGTATGGATGGACTGTCCTTCCATCCCTTAGATACACGGGCTGTCTTTCTCTGCTCTCTGTTGTGCCCTCCAGAAGAGATGCGCATAAGACATTTTCTTGCTTGCCCATGAGCAGAGACAGCAGCAGGGATGGTGAGTGCAGTGGTGATCTGGGGAGATGGTGGACCTGGTGTAAGAGGCACTGGGAGATGATGGCAGCAATGAGGACTGCTGCTGGGCTCCAGTGGTTTTGGCACTAGGGGTGTTCAGAGGAGTGGTAGATGGGGGAAGAGCAAAACAATAAATGTAGCAGATGAAATTGAGAGACAGTATCCAGAGGAAGGTGGGTGCTGACCTGGAGCTGAGGTGGGTCAGATGTTTGTGGAGCCAGCCTGCACTGCCTAGGACTCTGAACCAGAAAGCAAAGGCATCACATCGTTCCCTATGGAAAGGAGAGAAGAAAGGAAGCCAAAGTCCTGAAGCTGTGATTAGAGACATGTACTGGCAGTGGTGAGAGCTATTTGTGTGCTGTGGTGAAGCCTTGACACCACTGACCATGTACATACAATAAACCTGGGTGTTTGAACTCCACCCAGCGAGGATTCACCAGCACGAGAGCAGCACCTGATGTGGAGATCACCAGGTGCCTGAGATCAGTTCACAGATATCCTGGGAGAATGTACAGAGAAACCAGCTCTTCACCTCCCTAAACCAAACAACCTCCAGGGAGAAAATAAATGGTTAAGAAGGCAGGCCAAAGGGCTGAAGGAGAACGCAACATTTGCTCCACGGCCAGGCCAAGTTGTAGTGGGAGAAGCTGCTCTGTATACTCAGTAAGTGCTCATCCATAGCCATATAGCTCCTTGTGTTATGTCTAAGAAGGAAAGAAAAGCAAGAAATGGTTACCAGAGTGGGATTATAATCCAGGAATACAGTGACTGCTAAAAACCTAAAGAGGAAACCACAGACTAGTGGCTTCTGTTAAACCAGTGGGTGAAATGTTTGCCAAGATGGTGGAAGTTGTCCCAAATCCTCTCTCCAAAAGGGCACTTGTGATAACAATGCATTTGAGCTTCTCAAAAACACAATAAAAAAAAAAAGGAAAAGAAACGATTTCTGAGTATGTGTTGAGGGGGGGTGTTAAGGAAGTTACTAGTGTACTGCCAGTTTGGAGAGAGTTTAAATGCTGCATCAAGGGAGCGGTTAGTGTGTGGTATGTAAAATGAAGCAATACAAAAACGGTTATTAACTGAGGCTGATTTGCCCTAAAATCGTGCTCTAGGAACTGCTGTGTCAAAGGATACAGCTACGCCAGAAGACAGGGAGTTGCAACAGCATGAAGCAGCCTCAAACAGAACTTTTATTGTTCCCCCTTTAGGGGACAGTCACCCCTTTGGGGTGAAAGTCTTTCAGGTGAATATCAGAACTGAAAACATTCATGAGAGAAAGCTTTGCTTGAAAGATAAACGTGTTCTTAATTACACTGTGTTCCCAAGGACCCATCTGCATGGCAACCTGTGTAGGGGCAGAGCAACATGAGCAGGACCTGGGATGCTCTCATGGTTTATGGGGAGGATGTGGTGCCAGCAAGGAAGAAAGAGGGGACTTTCCATTCTGTGGTGGTTCCCTGGTCTCCGTGGACAGAGATGGGTATCCTTTGCCTAGGTTGGACTAAGCAAAACCTATCAGCCACATGGGAATGCTGGCTAATGGCAAACCCTCTCCCCACTATGAATAGTGCACAGAAGGTGTTACTCCAGTATAACAGGCTAACACTACGACAGCTTCCACACCCATGTTCTGGTGGAGGGCCATGGACTAGGTCTTGCAAAGCATTTTTACCATTCAGAGCTATGCAGACAACATATGTGTTAATGGAAGTGCAGTGAGGGATGTCTGCAGAGCTATCGGTCACGTTATTGAGTATGGCTGAACAGCAAATGTAGGAAAAGTGAATCTTTCAGAAGCTCAACTTTGTGCTGTGGGACTTGCAGATTATTTTCATAAATCACCAGTAATGCTTAAAGCTATTCTTAAGGCACCTCAGCTACAAGATATGTCACAATTATCTTCCTTTCTGGGGATAGGCAGTTATTACCAAGGGGTCTTGCCCAATACATCAACACTATTACACTCCCTAAATAGACCAATGCACAAAGGACAGAAGTAATGTTGATCCACATGATGTACCAAGGTCCAGATGAAGCCAAGAACTTTGGATTATCAGAAAGTGAAACTCTGCTTGTAAAATTAGCTTGCAGCACTTCCCCCTGGGCCTGAAACACCAGTGCTGAAAGCCAGCTGTCAGGGATAGATACTGAAAAGACCTATGCTTGGGGCTCGCTGGCATGGCTTTGCAGCACTGTGCTCACACCCAGAGAAAAGATCCACGCATCATCCGGGGAGGTCAGTGGTTTAACTGCTTCTTATCTCAAGAGGAAACAATTTACTTTGGTTGCAAATGTCAAACGCTAGCTTCAGAGTTAGGAGTAACAGCCTTGTTAGGGAGAGGGAAGTTTTCAAGGGTACTCCCTGCTCTGGTAGTGTGGTAGGAGTATGTCGTGACTGATACCACAAGTATCTGGCAAGTGACTGGTACCCTGATGCAATATGAAACTGAGAGCAAGCCAGGCAGTTGATGAAAGGAGGAGGAGATGAGCTTAGCGCAGAGCTTCTTTGAGCCTTCTTGAATGGAAAGAGAATACTGAAATACATGTCCAGGTTGCCTAACGTGTGGCACCAGAGCAGTTACTGTAACAAATCTCAGGTCTACTGTACTCCAAGAATTACATGATGGCCCTCTGGGAGCAATAACTGTGAAAGTCCTGGCTGGAAATTTGGTTCAGTGGCCAGACACTGATACACAAATAGGAGAAATGACAAAACAATGTCAAGGGTATTAATAAAGCCAGTTGGGAAATTTTCCATCAGAATAATTCTCCAATGGAAGATGCCTTTTTCACTAACTCAGCACTTTCTGTAAGAAAATTGCAGATTTCCATTGGGAAAATCAAAGTGAAGTATCCCTGGCTCTTTTTCTGCTAGGAGAAAATAAGCTTGTCAAGAGGACTGTAGGCGAACCAGCAGAAGTTGTCTTTCCATGCAGCCCTCAGCCACCAGCCTTCCCCTCAGGTCTACAAATCAGAAACACAGCTGAGCAGTCTGAGGCACAAGAAGGCAGGGAGATGGGAAGTCACCCTGCAAAGTTTTTGACAGTTCACCTACACCAGACATCAAATTAGTCCCTACCAGATGGGCAGCCAGGAAGCCAGGGGTTTTCCTTTTGGTCCTTGTGAAGCATGATTTTTGTGGAACCTTAATTAAAACAGCATTTTTGATGTTTTCAGCCCTAGATTTTCCCTAAAAAGAAACTCAGTTACTATTGTTTTCTTTCTTGCTGGAAGGGATTTCTATTTCCCGGCCAGCTCTGGGTATCAGCAAACACTACACTTGCTTAAATATTCTCCTTTGTACTCTCAGGAACAGCCAGCTGCTCTAGGAAAGCAAACATAGGCAGAACTGGGCCATTTACAGGACATATGTTTTTGATTGCAGGAAATGCCCCTTGTAAATGGCCTGAAGTGCTGCGTATGAATGCTACTAATTTAACACAGACTGGGAAAGTGTTAAGATTAGTATTTTCATGGTCAGGAATTCCTACTTGCATTGTAAGTGATGAAGGGTCACTTTTTTGATGTCCAAAAAGTTGTGTGCTTTCATCTAACAAAGTAGTCTCAAGCCTGTCACATAAGCTCCTTGCTGTCCTTCCATAAGAGGAGCAGTGGGAAGATTTGTTCAAACATCCGATTCAGTGATCCAAACCAGAAGTCTGGATAAAGTTAGCTTACAGTAAAAAGCTGTGAAGTCTCTTTTGGCCTGAGAAGGACATGTTAATACAGATCTCTACTACAGTCATTCACGGTCTTGGGACAGAGTTTTCTTGCTTGGACTTGCTAATGCCTGATTTCTAGGGGGGCGTTTGTTTCAAAGTGATAGGATCAAATGGTCCCACATAGTCATGCATGACTCTGATGCCTTCAGACTGGAAGAAAAAAATCTGTGCAAGAGGTAATTCTGAAAACTTGGGTGAATCTTAAGCAAATTATGACAGCCTTCTCTGTCTTATCAGGTGGGGATGGCACTGAGAGCTTTGGAATGAAATAGAAGACTGGAGTGATTGAATTGGGCCCTCTTATCAGTTATAATTATAACCTGTCACCTTTTTGTGCAGGTTTGTGATCATGAGCACTGAAGTAGGTCACTTGGAAATTATTCAGTTAGCAACAGTGGGGACATGAAGCATCCTGGAAAGACAGATATCTTTCCTAACATGCCTGCAAGATTTTGACACATCTTGCTTCTACATTTAGAAATGTTGGTTGGAATCTCTTGGTGCTTCAGTTTCCTGGTCAGTAAAATGGTAATGCCTTTGTTGCAAGAATGTAAACTTTAACTGGTTCTTGTTGTGAAGGGCATTGGAGTTCTCTCAAATTCCTGATGGAGGTGTTATGTGTTGCAGTCAATGTGTTGCTTTATGCTTGTTCTACTGCACTTGTGTATAGCTTTTTGGAAGTTCTGCTTTTCTCTGGTGTTGCCAATCAGACCTCGAGAAGGAATGATCACATGTAGAATTGGTCTTATGACTTGATGCTGCTCTGCACAGCTTGGTGGCACGGTCACCTTCTTCAGTGCCATTCCTATGTCTGTGGCAGTATTTGTCCTGCTTTGGTTCTTTGTGGGGATCTTTGTTTCAGAACTTCCAGAACCTCTGTCTTTTGTTGTCATTTGGAATCCATTTCTTTCAGCAGTTGGTCATGGCGTGCTGGTAATGAACTGCAAGAAGTTCCCCAAAGGAGCATAAAGGAGCTTCCTCAGTTGACTTTCGGTTCTCTACTGCTCTCCTGCAGAGCTCACACTCTTGGTCCCCTTCTGCATGAGCTGTTGGATGGCCCTTCTGTGGCAGGGCCAATGAATTGTTCATCCACCTCTCCTTTCCCCTTACTGAGCTTTCACCTTTTTCAAGTTCCCCACAGACCGAGCTCTGAAGAGATTAATCACATTTCTAGCAGATAAAGATCAGCAGAGCCATTACAGGGAAGGCTGGGCTTGACTTCCTGGTTCAGGGTCAACTAGCATATGATGATGTTCTCACCTCATCCCCCGAAACACACCACCTTACTTGCTAAGAGACATGACTAACAGCAGTCCTCTATGGTATAGTCTGCTTCCTAGGAAAAAGATTGTTTTTTTTTTAATGTGAGAAGGGTGTTTTCTTTGGATTTACATCCCTTTGTGGAGAAGGAGCATCACAAAAATGTGCCTTGCTTTTGTTAGCAGAAAGTGGTAGGACTTGTGGTGTTGGATCCTCCATCACAGGCCAGTGCCTGAGTAAGTATGGCTGGTTTCTATCATGCTAGAAGGCCACATGGTGTCCAAGGAGAGGTCATTTACATGAGCTCAGAGGGCTCCAAGGATGTTTTGTGCAAGTACCTGTTCTATCCGGTGCAATGTAGCTATCCTCACCAGCAAATCCTTGGGAATTTACTTGCGTAAATGTAGAGGGATACGCTTGTGTGTATTTCTGAGTCATGCCCTGTCAGTACTTCCCACACGAGTAACCTGCGTGGGTTAGATAAACAGGGGAAAAAAAGAAAAGCAGTGAAAAATAGTGTTATGTAGAAATCTCAGTGACCACGACCTTTAAATGATACAAGTTCAACAACCAGTCTAAATACAAGATTCATGTGAGTTAAATGAATCTCTTGCCCTTCCCCAGGGCCGCAGGGTCATTGCGTGTCTTAGCTAGAGGAGCAAAAGCCCTTTGGGGAGATCTGGTCCTCTTTTTGGGATGTGCTATAGGGTGGTCTTTAGCTACAGGGGAAACAAACTTTCTTTTTGTCCCTCTTCCCATGAAGAGTCTTACATGGGGGCAGCAGCTGATGTATAAGACCTAGGACAGCTGAATAATTCATTGGCAGGAATTGCTGAATTTATGGAGGGGATCGGATGTCGGGATAGCATGGTTCTGGATTGGAGGAATAAAGCTCACAATACTGAGTTTTGGATGTTCCAGCTGGTGGTATTGCCAAAAGGGACATGAAAAGTGATCTCATTTCAGTTTGGTGCAGAGCACTAATAAATCCTGGTTAATACACACAATTCTCCTAAATGAATCCCTATCTCAGGTTGCCCATATAAACCCACCAGCAAACTTTTTCCGTTTGATTCACTCAGAAAGAATGCTGAAAAGAAATGTAAAAAGCTTCTGCCCTGCTGCACTTAGGCTAAGGCTAGAGGTGAAGTGCAGTGGGGTGTTGTGGGGATTCTAGTGGCACACAGAAACTCCTCTAAGGCCTGCCTGACATGTCTAATGCACATGTTCTGGCCTTAAAGAAATGCCTGATTTGGGGTCAGGAAAGAATTTCCATCCAAATCAGATTGTCAGAAACAGTATTTTCACCTTCTGTTGTGGTCTTTAACCTTTCAAACTTCTTCATGGTCTCCTTCCCCAGGGTACCAGGAGAAGTTCCTGTGAACCGCAAAGGAGAATAATGACGTATTTCATGATGTGGGTGACGGAGGGGATGGAGGTGAACATCCTTGTGATCTCTCTGGATCAGCCTGTAGTTGCAGAGAATGGGACAGATGGCCTTGGTGGTCCTACCCAGTCCAATAGTCCTGTAGGTGACAAATAGCTCCCTGCCTCTTCCCTGAATGATGCTTAAAGGATATCTTCTGCTTTGCTTTCAAAGTTACCTGCATCGTGTGCAAATTTGGTGTCTCCTCCGCTAGTTCAGTATAGAGCAGCATACCATTGCCCTCCAGAAAGCAATACTTCTGGGCTTTACACCCTGGGTCTTATCTGTTATGGCACATTCCCACCCCTGGGGCTGTGGTAGGGCAAGGGAAGTGATTTGTTCCCACATCCTGGGAGGGGACTCTGCTCGTGTCAGTCACCGCTAACCCTGCAGCAGTACAGCCAGCATGACACTGCACTTGGCAAGGTGAAGGGTTTTCCTCCTGGGAAATGTTTCAGAAAGCAGCGGTGTCTCTGTCATGGCAGGCAGAGCTCCTCACTGGCCTCGTGCTAAACCAGCCCATTGTGCTGATGTCTATGAATCACCCTGAGCGCATTCAGGAACAGAGAGATGTTGTGTCATGGGAACTGGGGGTGCAAAGAAGAAACCAGAGGAGTTTCAGTGACGACTGTGCAAGTGATCAGGAGCAAGATGGATACTTATTATTTGGAGGCCTTCTCTGCACAGAAGGCTGTATCAGTGAGCAGACCAGCTACATGGGGCATGCATTTAGAATTTCAGCAGTAATCCTCACCATGGACCAGCCTGCTGCAGCATCCTCCTCTTGCTTCCTCTGGAGGAAGTGGAAGGGTGGTTGGTAGGATCCACACAGCTGCCTCATGCTCCTCCAGCTTATCTTAGCATTCCCACTGCTAGCTTTGTGCTATCCCTTCAAGAAGGCTCTTTATAGCTAAACCACACAGTGACCTCTAAGCCTGTGCATTAGCTGGAGCTTTTTGTTATGTGAAGCTGCTCCTGAAATCCTTCACCTGAAGCACCTCCTTACTCCTTTGTTTTCTGTTTCAGAGAAAACCTTGATTCTTCGATCAACAGCATATGGCTGGGAAGGCTGCTGGCATGAATCGGGAAACTCTGCCTCTCTGTGGGATTCTACATCTTGCCCCTGCTTAAAGCAAGCTTTATGGGCAGGGCTCTTTTACTTTTTAATGCAGTGTAGATTAGAGAAAAAGTCCTCACTACTGTCTGCTCCCATGTATGTTTATATAGCAGTTACTTCAAGACTGTAGCTCTCGGTAGCTGTGTTAGGTGTAAATACAACTCATGTATGGTTTGCCTGCTTCTTAGCTCATGACAGCTAGATCTGAACTAGGAAGAAAGCAGAACTTTTCAGTGGTGATGGCAACTCTTCACTGGAGCACTCTATTGTGGGTGATGTTTCTTCTCTGTTTCTTGGTGGTTTTGCATGACCTTCAGGAAGGTATGGCTTGGTAGATGCAAATAGTTAGGATAAGTAAGGGAAGAACTAAGACTCAGTTTCACAGCTTGCTTTATGTATGAAGTGCCAATCTGGTTTTGTCCAAACATCTGAATCTGGGCTTTGATCCCCATTTAAACACAATGGCAAATGGTACTTCGGAGAGAGCTAAGCTTTCCTTGGTGTGAGAATGAGTGACCATGTAGCAGATTCTCTCAGAAATGCTCCTTCCAAGACTGAGCACCGATCCTGGGTCCTGCAGGGATATGGCCAGCCTGGCATTCAGCTGAACTCAGTTTGCTGTGTGAGTAGAAGCTGCATCTGCCTATACAAGTAACCCCAATAAACAGGCTGCTGCCATATCGTCCCAGGCTCTTCCTTAAGTCTCTTTTGGAACCTAGTCTGTAAGGGTAAGGATATGTGGCTCTCTGTGCAGGGATTCCTGTGCAATACCAGCTCTGACAGCTGGGCAACAGCTGGTTGCAGATGATTGCCAACATTAATAAAGGAGGCTATGTGATGGATTCCCTTATGTAGGGGTCACTAAACAAACAGCTTGAAGAAACCCTGCCTTCTTCAGGAGCAAATGCAGCACAAAACCTCTTCTTGTTCTGACAGGCCAGCAGCGGGTCCTTCTCTTCTGTGATTTCCAGCTAATCCCATGTGCAACAGCTTCAGAAACTGATCTGGTGAGAGCAGCTCCTCTGTGCATCCCCAACCAGCCTGCTAGTTCCAAGGGAAATGTGGATGTTGAGGAGCAAGATGATTCCTTGGGAGCTTCCTAAATGATTTTTCAGTGCTTTTGGGGGAACCTGCGGCAGACTGTGGCAAAGCTTCCATTCTTCATGTATTTGTAGGCAGAGATATGTGGACATAGGGGATGTGAAATCTTGCCCAGGTCTGTCATAATGGTCCCAGAGGTATTATCTTATGTTTTAAAAGGGCCGTGGGAGGGGGAACAGGCCACAGTTTCCAATTTTCTGCATCCATGGGCAGTATAGCCCTCATACTGGCTCCTGACAGGCCACTGTGCACGTGAGGACAGTGCTTCCTTCTTCCTGGAACCAGTGTCACCCTTGAACATGCTGGTCCTCTGTGGAGTCTGAATGAGGGTGTCCCAAAACCTCTCTCTAGAACCCCTCTTGAAAGCAAGGCCCCTTCTTGGAAGCCATCAAGCTGCCTCCATGCAGGCCACTTAGCTGCAGAGGCTTGTGGGCAAACCTAAAGGTACTGAATGCCAGC
>JAOEHX010047622.1:3746-17347 GCA_025448015.1 Bolborhynchus lineola | reverse complement strand
AACAGCGTCTGGTAGGGGGCTGTGCAGGGTTTGAGCAGTCCCCCGTGTGGAGGACAGCATTGAGCTCCAGGCTTAGAGGCTTTCAGAGTATGCAGAACTGCACAGGGCTGGCATGAGATTATGCATTACCCAAAGTGTGAGTTCACCTCTGAAGCAAGACTCTGTGACTAATCTCGGCATCAGTTGCCATTTAAGGCTGCTGGTTTAGGACCACAAAATCCTACCCTTCCTTGTCCTGCATGGTACTGAATTTCTTTCAAGTGATAGCACCAGCTGTACTTTGTACTAAAGTAACAGTCTTTATTGACACTTTTTGTATGCATTACATATAGAATATACATATGTACAGAATAAAATATTGCCACAGTAATTCCTTCACAAAGAGCATTAAATATCCCGTTGCTTTTAAAAAAGTATATGATTTAACACTTCTCAGTCTTGCACAACTTCCTTGTTTTGACACAACCTGGCAAAGGCCTTTTACTATTTCAGTCGCATGTGATAACTGCTGGCAGATGTGCTTATGATTTTAATCACTTATAAGGATAGACTAAAACACAGAAAGTTCAAGTTACTTGCCTGAGATTATGTCGCAAAGCGCTGATACAGCCAAGTCAGTTTATGCAGGACTGACCCTTTAGTCTCTAACCCAAGCTACTAGCCCATGAGAGATAGAGGGAGAATTTTTATTCAAAGCAAGAAAAAAAGTCTGTTATTCTAAACTTAAGAAAAATCACAACATGTGTTTCCGGAAAAAGCAAACAAACCAAAGAGTTTCAAGGTTGAGGGAGTAACTGCTCAGGGGAACAATCACATTACTGTTGCCTAAACCGCCTACCAAGGAAACAAACCCAACCCCTATCTTCAGAGAGCAGATGCTCTGCCGGGCTTGAGCCAATGATCAGCACAGAAAACGTGTTCATTTAGGCCCTAGCCCAGCAAATCATGTTGCAGGAGTGCTACTTTTGGCTTGTGAGCCTTACTTTGGAAGTATATAGGCATAGTTCCTTGCCTAAAGTTTTAACCATGTTCAACCACTCTTTTGAAAAGGAGTTTAATGATAAATGAACATGAATATTTTAATGCCTTGTCTAGAAAGAGCACAGTGTATCAGAGACCAGAAGCCACTAACAGGGGCATTGTCACCCAAGCCCTCCACACACAATGACCAGCCTGCCTTTCCCTTCCAGCGCGGGGTAAGGCCCATCTCAGCATTCATGGAAGAATCTTTTGGTACCCCCCACATTCCTTCCTTGAGCCCAGGGCCCATGTGCTGTCCTGTCCCTGTACCAGAGCATAGTGTGGCTGGCTCACCGGACCCCTCTGGTCCCGAAGCCGGTTGTCCCTCTCCCACAGGGCTCATCCACACCTCCCACCAGCACTACCAGGTCCTGCCACCTTGAGGTGCAAGAGACCGGCACTACGAATTAGTACGGTCCTCCTCGTGACATCCCGAAGGCCAGACACGTTTTGATGACTTATGGTGAGGTTTTCAGTATGGTAAAGAAACCCATGGTGGTCTGTGCATGTTCGCTTATAACCTTCAGGTAACCGTGTACTTTATGCTATTGCTTAATCTAACATTGCATTCAATTTCTTAGGGATAGTTCATACTTACAGACAATGGTTTGATGGGATCATGCACAATAAACCTGTCAGACCAAATCCAGATTTTAGAATAGAGCAGGAAAATTTGTTTTACATGGTGAATTGGTAATTTTTTGTACCTCAGAATGTATCAGCGTGGCCATAGGAAAACATAAATTGTATAAGGTGGTAACAGGGTTTCTGATTTACTGACAGTTGCTGGTTTGAGTTTTCACAAAAATATTTAGTTATAGGACAGTGTATTAGGCGTATTCTTAAAGGTAAATAACTGCAGCCAATAAAAGTTCAGCCTATAAAGGGTCCCATCTTCTAGGAGTTTTCTGCACTGAGAATTACTACCAGCATAATCATGGCTCCCTGCACACTAATATTTCCTCTGATACAGTATGATCAATGTTGTGGAAAAACATTTATTATATTTCTTCTAGCTACTTAAAGGCATTACTGAATTATGAGCATCGCAAAACGAATCCACTGTGCATTTTTTCTTTATGTGACATTTTTACAATCTTCATTTTCTGCTTTGCAGCCACTGAGCTGTAGTGATCGCACTACACACCCTCTTACAACTGACACAGGGGCCAGGAACTCCTTTCTGCTTTATTACATTTGAAATGCACTTCATATGACAACATTCATTCTCATTCTGCATTGGACTCTTATTTAAAGGAAGAAGCCATTTTTTACTGGACCTGTACTTAAAGGGAGAAGTTATGAAAGAAATTAAAATAAGGGAAGAGGGTTTAAACAGCTATTTCAAATATGCCTAGTTAACAAAACTGATGAGTTTTAGCATAAAAGGGAGAAAGGGGGCATCAATGCACTCAGTTGTTCTTAAAATGCTAATAACTGTAAAGATGCCAGTTTATTTTCTGTTGTGTTACATGGTTTTGAGGCATGACACATTGCTGGGGAAACTAACTTCACTGGAACAAGGAATAAATGAATAAGGAAGGGAAAAATGAAAGCTGAGTCATGAGTAAGGTTCAGTTCTACAGGACACAAACTTGCAGAGGGCATTTTACCTAATGGCTACTACACAGAGCAACTGTAGACTCATTAAAACCTTGTGGTAGTAATCAGTTAAAATAAAATGGAAGTAGCAGGGTCATTGAAATGTTATTTTCCTTTGGCAGAAGAAAACGATGTTACTCTACAGAAAACAATCCTACTAAGTCATATGTAAACATATTCTCTATAGGGATGAAATAATATTTCAGTCTTCCTGCCATAGTATTCAGGGAAAATTTTCATCCAAATCAAAGTATTAATAGAAAGAGAGTGTGAGGCAAGAGAGGAATGCGTAAGTTTGAGCACCTGAACGTGTGATTTATGGCCTAGAGCTACAGCCAACTTTATTACAAAAATGACTTCACTTATTATAACCTTATTCCGGGCTCTCTGGAGATGATAGAGGACTGAGCAGCATTAGAATACCAGAGATGTTCACAAACAATTCCAGTCTCATTCTCACTTCCCTTTCCCCTCTCGCCCTTAATGCATACATATCATCTGTTGCCCCCTTTCCTGCTCCTTGATGTTGGCAGCTCATGGTACTTCTCTCTGTCTTCCTGTGGGAACTAGCCATGGCCTCTCATTTGTCATGCGCTCTGACGGAAAGGTTCCTGTCAAATTTTTCTGTCCTCTTGCCTGAAGGACAGCCCAGCTCTGAGAGTGACCGCTTTGGTAAACCTTGAAATTTTCTAATGACAATTTTCTGCACACTACAGCTGATGATATTGAACATTTAACCACCATCTTTGAAGCACTGCATGACACACCAACTAGTTGTTCATTTTGTGAAACTATTGTATCAATTTTCAGCAACTGCTTTATCAAATATAGATCAGTGCATGTTTTATGGAGATTGCATGTTCATTTGCATTACTCCAGGACTCTGTCTTTAAACTGTCTAATCATACTTAAGACAAATTAATAACGGTATTAGAAACAGAATTAATTTCATAAATGCAGCCAAAATACTGGAGGTCACAATAGAAGGTTAGCACGGGCAGTCACACCACTAGTTATGGCCTATCATATGAGAAAACTGAAGTCATCAACGGAGATGACATTTCTTCAGGTGCTGAGATGCTGTGAGCATCACTAAAGATCTTGGTTAGCCATGAAAAAGCTTCCTCTGACATGAATGGAAATGATAGAGTGCCCTGCTGGCATCCTAGGAGTCTGCAAATTACGTAGGATCTGTGTATTTAGCATGAGGTGATCAATATCACAGTTACAGGACACAGCCTCTTCAAGCAGCGTAGGTTATTTCTCTCCAAAATAATAGCTATTTTGGTGTTATACAAGAGATACAAGACTGGCTGTCTGACAGATTTCAAAGTATAAATAAGCCATGATCTCATTCGCGTACAGTCCTTACAAGCAAGGGTAATATGTATGAGTGACAGCTATATTTAAGAATGACAGGATGGGCATTATTAATAGTTTAATTGACATTAATGCAATTACCCCTATCCTTATTACAGTTAGTAGAATTACACAGAAAGTACTGGCAGAGGCCTTATTTTCCCTAGAGCTACCCAAGGATACGACATTTTCCACCATGCCAAATCTAGTCTTTGACATTAGATATGTATCTACAGAATCATTCCAGTAAATCATTATAAATGCATTATAATAAAGATGTTATGAGCTATTGGATATTAACCTCGAGACCCTGAGGAGAGATAAATACACTGGTTGCAAGATTTCTGCTTTTCTTTTGCAACGGAAAAATGATTTTGCTTGCAAATAAAGAATTAGAAAATGTCATGCTGATAACTGAAAAACACTTTACCCTCTCTGGTCAGATTAAAGCTAAAAGAATTCACCTATAAGAAAGAATATACCCTTAAAATATGACAAAAACCTAATTTTTGTCCATCACATCCAAGCTTTTAATTTACAGGTGCGCATTTGTGTATATACTGTTTGGAGACACAGCTATTACGTTTGTGTATTTCTCTATGGCCTCATCTCCAGGAAATTTGCTTCCTTTTTTTGTGTTTGTTTGCTTTGCTTCACTACTTTTTAGTGTAGAAACATAAGGTTTTATATGATAAAGGAGTACACCACCTACACGTTCCAAACACAGGAAGTCAAAATAAAAATAATTTTCAGGCTCAGGACTGCCTAATATTAAATTTTCATCAACTTCACAGGACTCAAGGATTAATCTATTTTCCAGCAGAAAGAGAAATAGAGAAATAGGAACTTAATGTCTGTACATTAATTATTCTGAAATAACATACAGGAGCATTTCGGACCACTGTGCAAGGTACTGTACAATAACATAACAAATGTTATGTTATGTTACGTACATATGCAGCAATGGTGCATTGTTTCCTTCCCAAAGAAACTGCATTGCAATGCAAGCAAAGTAAACGCAAAGCTCTAATGACTACATGTCAGTCATTGCAAAACCCAAGAAAATAATTATCACAGCACAGAATATAGAAACCCAAACAGATTGCCAAACTAATTTTCAAACCAAATATGAAGTTTTTCCATCAAAACATATTAAAATGAATATCCATATGGTTTCTATTTCCCTAACTTATGAAACCCTGTTGATTTGGGATTTTGTTTAAGTCTAAAAATCACTGTTATAAATACTGTAATATGTAATTATCATTATATACATATGAGGTTTTATGTCTGTATTAACATGTGCAATGAGGTTTTATGTCTGTATTAACATGTGCAAATGTTGGTATGCACATGTGCAGAGGAAGGCTTTGTTGTTTTCTCTTTTCTTATTACCTGAAAGAAACCTGTCTCCAGTGTCACTGACTGCTCAGCTCTGATAGTTCGTCAGCTTCCAGGGCAAGGTTCATGTGCCTTATCTGTCCTGGCTGTGCTCCTGATCACAGCTTAAACTCCCAGAGAGAACAACTTCCATAATGAAAAGTGAATTAAAAATGAAGCTTTAGCACCAACCAGGAACTTCCTATCTTGGAAAGTCTTAGGTCAGGTAGTTCGTTATACTTCAGCTCTTCTAAAACAACTACAGATGTAGCATCTGGTGAAAATACTTCCTGGGAAGGTTTTATCTGTTCCAAAGTGAAATTTGAGACAAGGCTACATGATATTATTTAGCACTTTAATGTAACTCTTGAGACTGCATTATGCAGTCAGCATTTTTGAGGGTAACTTGCAAGTGTTTGCAAAGTCAGTCTATTCTTCTAATATAAAATATTTATCTTTACTGAATTGTTAATCACTGAAGCTTATCAGCTATAGAGGCAAAATAATCAGGACAATGGTGGATGTCTTGCCTTTGTATCTCTTGAAAGCAAGGTTGGAGGCCTATAGAGAAGGTCCTAGGATCCAGTAAAAGGTGTGAGACAACGTCAGGAAGGCCAAAATTTCATAATCTATAGAAATAAAGAGATGATCTAATGGTCCTTTTCAGCCTTCAAGGCTAGCATCTTTCACAGAAGCAAAGATTTAAGTCTGTGTTTATTTCTTTATTATTTCACATCATGGAGCAAAGAAAAAAAGACAAAAGTAGCACTACCTAGGTACTAATCTAATTAGGTGAGATCCAACAACATTATGAATCCCCATCTTCATCTGAGGAGCATTCTGCAGCATCAGGAGGACTGCAGCTATGTAGCAGTCCAAACTCCCCTACACTGACTAGATTGTAAACTGGATGTCAGAGAATTTTAAGTTCTGGCCCAACTCATTGACTTAAAATCTGTCTTTGGAAGGTAGCTCTGGTGTAATATAGCTCAGAAGATGCAGAAACATTTCCTGGCTCTGCTTCAGATTTCCTGTGGAACGGATAGTATATGGAACTATTTCTGCAAGTAACTTGGCTTAGGTGAACAGGATTCTTCAGTCTTTGCCCACATGACCTGCTGGCTCTGCTTCATGGACGTTTTTAGGGTAAGCTACAGAAATTACTCCTCTGCACAAATTATTGAAACTACAACCCACCCATTCCCTCAAGAACGTGGGGAGCCCATAATAGAGACACAGAGGGGTGGAATGCAAACTTCCCTGCTGCTGCAATTCATTGCTTTACATATTAATATCATTTTAAAAGGTTAATTGAAGTGAATATAACAGGATGTGAACAATGGAAAATGAGGGCTTTGATTCACAGCTCTTCTTGGACTTGGGTTGCAGCAGCAGCAGCCGAAGTTACTGTCCCTCTCTGGCAGTTACTCAGTCCCTGCAGCTAAAGCAGTGAAAGTTAACCAGCCAAGAGTCTAATTTTGCGTTCCAGGCTAGAATCTGATACTGATTTTCAGGCAGCCATGGGGCTACCATTACCAAATATCTGTGCAATGAGTGACCAAATGTTCCAAATGAAAGTGAAAGCTGGTAAAAAAGAGGTAAAAAGAGAAGCAGCAAACCGGATATATTTTAAGATTAATTTGATGGCACCTTTTCCAGAACAGAGAAAGGAGGGAAATAACAGCCCTAAATCTCTCCACCTCACGTAAGTATCAGGCACTAACAGTCAAAGATTAGCAAGTCCCTTGAAATGACATCTGATGGATTTCTAACAGCTGTAGGCTATGGTAAAGCAGACTCACAAGCCAAAGACAACAGTGAAGAGGTTATTGGACAGTAGCTGTAGATTTAGCCAAAATTTTGTCTAAGAAGGTCAAACCTTGCTCTTGTGGAAATCATTCTGAAAGGCTTAGCTTTGAACACAAGCTGGAAAGGGCAGAAAAAATTCCTTTTCTGTTACATTACTATCACAAAAATAATGATCATCCTTTCTCAGCTTCTAGGATACAGGACAACTCCTAAGCATCACCTTAGGGAACACATTCATACTTCTGGGGAATGCTCATGCTCCCTTCATCCATTTTTCTATCTTTGCTGTGAATTTCTTGATGGGAGACTATGCCTTACTACAACCTTTGTTAATAGTCTCCGTCTTGACTGAGGCTTCTCAAACCTAACATAAGAAGAATACTAGCCTAATGTACTGCTTAGCATACCAAATAACAAAGCTCAAAGTGAGGTTTTTTTATGGGATTTAAAACTTACATATGGAAAGTATCATCAACATGTATTGAATCAAAATTATTGCTATTTAAAACAAGTCAAATGAGACTTAGTGCAGCAGGGAGGAGGCTACTTCTTACTGTTGATTACATCAGCTCCAGTTTTCTCATTGTTCCCTGCTTTCTTTCTCATGTTAAGGAATTGTTCATATCCAGCCCTTTATTAAATGACACCCGGATGCTGCATCAGGCTTTTCTTGCAAGCAAAGTGACTTTCATACAAGATCCCTTTCAACTTCAAAAGTAAAACATTTTTGTAGTTATTAATGGTCCATTCTTGTGACTATCCATGGGTGAAGGACATTTGCCTCACTCACATCTTTAATAGCAAATAATTAATGAGGTGTTGGAAATTAACAACAATTAACAATGTCTGGGAATAACAGCAGAAGGTGTAAGATCCACTTTAGATAAAGTTGAGAGAATTTGTTTCTCAGGCAAGGACTTGTGCCTGCAAGGAGGGAGAGATTGAGGGGGATTTCTAATGCGATCCTCCTTCTTCTGCATTACCTTACGGAAAGTCATTGAAGTGACTTGTCAAGTTAAAAAGAGAACAGGAAGGCCTGTGTCTCTGTGATACAAGTACATTTATTCTAACTTCCATAGGCATTTTGAATCTTAATTCAGAGCCTTCAAAAAGACAAATCAGAACTTTCTATGTAGGATCATAATTCAGAACTGTATGGCTTTAAAAGCCAAGATCTTCTGCAGTAACTAAGTAATTTCTGTAGTAAACACAACATTCTGGTCTTTTATATGCAGTTAGCCCTGGTGATTATCTTGGCTGCAGAATGGTTGCATATGTTCAGAAAGGATAGATAAGCTCATGGAAGATGTTGAACCATAACTCTGGCAATACGGCAAGAATATTCTGGGGATATTTACTGCATGCTTGATTCGTTCTTTTGGTCTTTCCCAGGTATACACAACATACTGGGCAAAATAGACCCTTGATCTGTAGTAGTACAGATCTTGTATGTAGTACAGGCAGTCCTTTTCCTCTTATAAGCAAATAAATCACACTAATGAACAGGCAAAATAATCATTGAAATGTGCAAGATAGTCATAAACACATATAGGGAGAAGAACAGCTGATATATTTTCTATATTTTACAGAAATGAAAAGATGAAGAAATTCAGTTATGCTTTTCCCTAGCTGCCCATGTTCCATTCATATGCATGCATTCAGTGCAGCTCACAGGAGCAAAGGAACTTCAAGATAAGCAGTCAAGTCCCCACTCCAAGTCCTCATCATGATCTTGCAGACTTGAACTGAAGAACCTAACTGTGTCTGTTTAGTTTCTCTCTAAATATGAACAAGCAGCCATGGAAACAGCTAGGGCTGACCTTTTCCCTTACTGGAGAGCAAAGTAAGTATAGAAATTTGTCAGGAACATGCCCAAAACACACAAAGTTTCTTCAGCTTGGAATCCTTCACTTTTAGCATATGGGATGTAGTTTAAATAGTTGCCCAATTCCCAAGAAAGATCTGCAGAACAGCAAAAAAACAGAGGAAAAAATTGTTTCTCCTGAATAAATGTAAGAAAGGCAGTAACATTCTAATCTCTATTTAAATATGAAACTGGGAGACTCATTTCTACGAATGAAATTATACAGTAGAACTGAGCACTGTAGTACTGTAGTACATCACACTCTCCCCTCCTTTGCCCAGATGAATAGAAAATATTTGGATAAATAGTGTTCTAGATATAAAATACCAACTTTCTCTTAACAGGATTTCAGTCAATGATCCCAATTTACAACAGAATTATCAGTACATACTCTCTATACATACTTGGAACATTGAATTGCACTTGGCATTTCTATACACAATGGGGAGTTTTAAAAAGCATAAGGAGAAATAATGTATCTTTTTGCAAATGTTTAAGGGTAGAGGTTTAAGACACTGACTCCAGAAGTTGCTTCTCTGTTCTCCTCTTGTCCAGTATGATGCAAAGTAAAAAGCTGACAACCTGCAAAGGCCAAAGGCAAGAAACCTAATTGAATGCCCATCAATAGTTTTTTTGCCTTTGAATTCACACTTCAGAAGTGATTTCTTGCGCCTCTGTGTTGATCTCGTTATCAGTAAAAGATAATGTATGCATATACTGCTTCTAAGTAATATTCTCACAACTTTGTATTTCAATCAGGCATTTCTAGGTAATACAATTTATTACCTATATTACTCAGATTTGTGATGAGAAAAGTTTAAAGAACTGCAACAATACTAATATTGTGGCATGATTAAAAAGAATGCAGAGAATTCATATCTTGAAATACGTTAAATTATATTTTTAAAAAATGAGTTGGAGTCAAGAAAAAGTAGCACAAACTCGAGCAAAAAGTACAGTACATGTTGCTCCATACTTTTTCTCCAGACAGACATAACAGGAAAAACACAAAATCGAGAAGAGTGTAACAGAATATAAAATTCAGAGAACCAGTCTGCAACCACAGAGTCCCAGGAGCCTTGTCTGAAATAAGATGGGGAAACATTTGAGAATGTTTACAGAGATAAAGCAGATGCAAATAACTTCAGAGGCTTCCGTGTAAGGTTAAGCCTCCACTTTTCAGGTCAACTGCTGTGGATAAATTTGTCATTCAGTGCATTGTGACTAAGTGATGGAAGCTTTATTTTATTTATACCTGCAAGCAAGGGTCAAACACTGTATGCCCAAACTGATAGCAGACAGCTTCATCTGGGTAAACCAGGTAGAGAAAGAATGCACTTCAACTGTTTTTAACATCCCATTGGCTTTATCTGTACTTCTAGGCATGACAGCATGCATGGTATTTATGGCTTAAAAGAATTTCCATCTGCAAGTTTATCATCTTGTAAAAATCAGTGAGAAAACGACTTAAATATACCAAACCCAGCTTGCAACAAAGCAGATATTTAATTCTCACATTACATCAGAAAACTTATAAGCATGTTGCTATTTAAAGGTTTAATAATTAGAGCTCCACCATGTTTCACAACAAACATACTGCTTCAGCTCAGCAGGTCTATCTACTGTTTTACTCTGCCCCCAAGGTCATAAGCAGACGTTTGCAGAAGAATAAGAGGGCAAACATGCTTCCCTCTTGTACTCTCCAGCTTCCTCCTATTTTTAGCTTGGGGATATTCTGAAGTAGAGGTGGTTCTTACACATTTACTAGCCATCAATGAATGTCTCTCCCATGAACTTCACCACCTTTTCAGCCACTGTATACTGGAAGTATCTACAAGATACTTCCAAAGATCTGACATCCATGGCATAAGGGATCCCCCATCCTTTGTTTCTAATACAGCATACTATTAGCAATCAATTATCCTACTAATCTTATCGGAGTTTTCTTAGTTGTTTCATACAAAGCCCAAGTGTGCTGTCCTCCTTTAAACAGCATTTTCACTGACTCCAAGTACTGTAGGTTAGGGAGATGAGTTGTTAACCCTGAATATGTCACTAAACTAGTGCATTTTTCTGTTAGCTTTTTTGTGCAGATGACCAAGTATATCAAACTGCTAGTATAAGCTGTATTATTGGACTGAACAGAATGCTCAGAAACAGCTGGCACCATAGGTTAGATTTTTTGTCAGCTGATAAGCCTCAAAGCTAGGTGTATTGATAGGTTTTAAATAGAACACTAAAAACCATATGACAGATCTAGATATACAGCAGAAAAGACCATCTATAAGAAAAGTATATTAATTTAGACATACAAATATGTGATACTCTGGAAGTAATTGCAAAGATTATGAATACAGACCTTAATTTTATAGTCTCTCTTCCTCCAGTTCATGAGCATCCAAAGTATCTATTTCCAGAGCAACCATCCACAGCAACCTCTGCCAGAACCACCAGAGAGAATTATACTTTGGCATACCATACGGCTTTAAGACCTTAGTGATGAGCAAACCTTGGGCACAGATTTTTCACAGGAAAGGTTCTATCACTACTTGCACAGTGAGATCATACAGGTAGCAGGGTGTTCTCTAAGTGTCAAAATCACGTATAAACTACAAGCTAAGCTAAACATTATTTGGACACTAAATTGTCAAAAGAACAGAGAACAAAATATCTTCCCATCCTACTTGTTCTGGTTGTAAGAAGTGGAAATAAGAAGGAAATCAGTAAGTCATTGCAAAAATACAAATAATAGCACAGTACTAGACACAGTCATAATGATGAATTTACAAACCACTATTAATTACTTTGTAAAGATCCTAACAGGAGGGTGGGTCAAATAGTAGTAAAATAATAGGTCTTGGAGTCTCATTTTAAGATGATTGAAGTTAGCATACCAAGCCTACATTAAGTGCCCAGGTGGTCTTATTTTCAGATCCCCATTTTGGATACTGAGAAAGACATAGTTTGCCATAAGCTTTTATTTTAAGAGGAATCATATTTTCGGATGCATATTTGGCAAGTGAACTGGATGATGACTATACATCTTTTACCTTCTTCAACAGGCTCAGTAACTTTTTAATCCTCCAGCTGGATACTAATCAGGACTAGCTGAGGAAGAAGGACACTAACACAGCTTGGGCCTCCATCCTATAGGCTGCATGACTTACTGCAGGTCTAAACATCTGGCAGCAAAAACATAATTTAAATCAAGCAAAAAAGAAAACCTTTTAGGAGCTAGACTGAAACATGACTAAATATCAAAAGAACTAGAGATACTACTTAGAATTGTGATACATATGACATCAATCTGCTCTTCTCCATACAGTTCCTCAGGGCTGGCGTTCCAGCTTCTTTGGCTTCTATCAGAGTGTTGTTTGTTCTGTTTTTTCTTAACACAAACTAATCAACATTATTTCTCTCAACCAATTTAATTAAATTTTGCAAGGGAAATGAAGTCATCCAAGTACTGAAAAAATCTTGCTCTGTTAACTACAGATACTTTCTTACTTAGGAGGAGTCTATGCCATTAAATCCACCAACATGTCAATGAATTCTCATGAATATATTAAATTAGTTTTTGCGTGATATCAGCAAAAATATACCACATCTGGAATATCTAGAGCTTGAAGTAAAATAAATAATGCAACATTTTTAATTCAAGTTTAGGGATTCTATACATTTCCAAGAACTCAATGGATACCTAAATTTCCCTTTAAACATTCTGCATCCCTTATATCCACTGGTCCCAGATTATGCACTGACCTTGTTTCCAGCATCCCACATACTACCAAGAATTCTTTGGCCAAGAGGCTGGTATAGTACTATCACATTCAGTATAGAAGTGTCCCATTTACCTGCAGAGTCTTGTTAACTAGGCTGATGAATTTGTACTTAGGCTGTTTGTATGTATATAGTCTTTGTTCATTCACCAATTCAGACAAATAGAGGACTCTCCTAAATTGTACTGTAAACACAAGACCTTCACCATCCTATTTGAGGTCTGCCAATACACTGGCAAACCTGCATGCCCTGAAAACATGACACCCTTAACTGCTCCACCATTAGTGGCCAGGGCAGATTTACAAAGGAGAAAGAAAGGACTCAGAAGAGCTTTAGCTTACTCTTTAGCACACCATACAGTGGTATAGTTTTCTTTTTCCCCATTTCAACTGGAAATGCTATCCTTTCCTTTCTAGGAAATTGAACAAGTAAGTGAAAAGTAAAATGAACAAGTAAATTCAAAACATGCTAAGTCTCTTCATTAATTAGTAAGCAAAATGTTACTGAAATTTTGTTTATTGCCTTATGGGTCACTGATAGCTACACAGGATCAACAGTTAAACACAAGTTCATAGAATCACACAATTACAGAATAGTTAGGGTTGAAAAGGACCTTAAGATCATTCAGTTCCAAACCCCCTGACATGGACAGGGATTCTTCCCACTAAATCATGTCACCCAAGGCTATGTCCAACCTGAGCTTGAGCACCGCCAGGGATGGAGCATTCACAACTTCCCTGGGAAACCCATTCCAGTGCCTCACCACCCTTACAGTAAAGAATTTCTT
>JAOEHX010047619.1:0-38513 GCA_025448015.1 Bolborhynchus lineola | reverse complement strand
AATTGTTTGTAACATGCAGGAAATGTGAGGAGAATGGAAGTTGTTCTGCTGTGTGCCTTAATAGCAAATGTCTTCTTTATCCATAACCTTTTTTATGTAGTTAGTAATTAACAGTTTATTATGCTGAGAACGAATTGGCTCTTTCTAACTTCTAACCAGTCTAATTAAATCCAGTGATTAATATAAAGACTTTATATGAAAGAGGCGCTTCATACCTGATCAAACAATTATTTTGGAAGGTGCTGATCCTCTTATAACTACTCAGGGCATTTTTCAGTTGATTGGAGATGTGGCAATGGCACAGCATATTAACAAAGTAATGGAGATGAATGGCTATGAAGTTTAAAATGATATTTCTGCTCTGTTGCTTCAATGAAAACTGTGTAAAAACTGTCTTGCAGTGATGACAGAAAATACGTGTAAAATTAGCATGTAATTCTCATTGCTTCCAATGGAACTATTAAGTTTTTAATGGGGAAAAGAAAAAAAGGTTGTTTGAAATTTCACAGTACACCAGTAAACACTGCAATGCATGTTATCACTATATACAATATATCACTCATTATTGCACATCTGCAGCTTTTATGGCTTACTCATTTTCCTGAAAAGAGAAGAAACTAATCTATTCTGTTGTTTTCCACATGTACCTGTGGACAGATTTGTCTAGACTGTTCACTGCTCTATTTCTTATGTATAAAAATTGGTTTGCTTTCAGGCAAACTTGAGCAGTGAGGTGATTTTCCATATTAGTAGCACTATGCAAGCTGGGTCATAGAGTCACAGAATTGTAGAATCATAGAATAGTTAGGGTTGGAAAGGACCTTAAGATTATCAAGTTCCAACCCCTGTGCCATGCTCAGGAGCACCTTGCACTAAACCATGTTACCCCAGCCCAGCCCAGCCCAGCCTTGAACACTGTCAGGGATGAAACAATTACGGATTCATTGGGCAACCCATTCCAGTGCCTCACCACCCTCACAGTAAAGTACTCCCTCTTTATTCTAATCTAAACTTCATTGTTTAAGTTTGAACCTATTACCCCTTGCCCTATCACTAGAATCCCTAATGAAGAGTTGTTCCCCAGCATCCTCATAGGCCCCCTTCAGATACCAGAATGCTCCTTGTGACTTTGACAGCCAGATCTGACTAGGCTGCAATTAACAATGAGTTTTGCCTGGACAGGGCATAGTAGTTGAACTTAGTGAGGTGCTGTAGTGGATGAGCTGATGGAAAGGGAAGAATCAACGATTGGTGAAAGCAGATAAAAATTAACTTTCAGAAAAGTTTGGCACTGGCCATAATTTGTCTGTGGGAAAAGTTTACCACTCTTTCCAGGGCTCCTGCACAAACAGCAACAGTGTCTGCAGGCCTGACCCTCCATGCAGCCTGAGGATTTCTCCAGGTATCTCCTTAGGTGTGCATTACCCAGAAAAGGAGGAAAACAGGAGAAAAGAGGCAGGGTATGAATTTGCAGAGGAAGATAACCTGTGTACCAGTTAGGTACTTAGTACATCCCTGCAGCAGGATTTCATGTCCTATAACTCCCAGCTTTTTCATGTGCAAGGTTGTGCCAGCTGCACGTTTAGTCCTTAGAATAAGTATTTGGTAACTAAGGCATTGCCATACTCTTTTACAGTTGGGTTTTTTTTTTTGTTTCTCTTTCAAGTTAATGAAGAAAACTCACACAAGCAAAGAGAATGATACGTAGGTTTAGACACTGCATACCTTTGATAGAGTAAAAGAGCTGCATGCCCAAACATATTATGAATAACCAAACCAAAAACCTAACTAAGGACGTAATCTTTATGCTTCAGGGGTTAATCAAATACCAGTCAGTAGGAACTGGGAAAGGATTTCCCTTGTGAGCAAATAGAATATCCATTCTGTGGACTTTATTACTGGACCTTCATATAAAACATCTGCTATTGGTCACTATCAGACCCGATGGTATCAGATGGAAAAAACATGGGGTTAGATCCTGAACAAAAAGTATAAAAACAAGTGGCTTTATACATTCTGACAAATGAAAAACAAATGCACTGATTGGTGATTTTAATTCAGTGAAGTACCAGCAGGGATCAAAGTTTTGAGCATACTTTTTTAGGCTGTCGATCCATATCAAGGATTGTCTCTCCATATCACGGGCAACCCACTTTTCAACCAACAATCTTGTCAGCTGTGCATGCATGTTATTTTCAGATTCTGAATCCAGTCTGGAATAATCCTTTGAAATGCAGGAAAGGATCAGAATAAGTATTGCTTAGAGAGGGCAAATGAAATATTCAATATCTAAGCACTTACCAAAAATAAAGATGACAAATCTGTGTCCAGTCTGAAGCAACCCCAGTGTTTGCTGAAAGTGAGGAAAGGATGAACTGAAAGAGCACAAAAGAGCATGCTGTAACCTGCTGAGCATTTCAGAAAACACAGAAAACACACAGCTTAGGACACCACTTGTTACTTGAGAAGTCCAGATTTCAGTCTGTCCATCCCACTGCCCTGGTTTCATGTGCACGCCATAACTCAAGAGACTGTTTGCTATTTTGTGATTAAACCTGTGCATGTAAAAGATTTCTGCTCTGCTCATGGAAAATCTTAAAGTTTCCTGATTATTTTTTTTTTGGGGGGGTGGTGGTGGTGGTGGGAGAATGTGTGATTTGTAAATAAAATCAGAAAAATTCTTCACAAAATCTTTTAGCTTTTCACTGAAATAGCTACCAAAGCAACTTCTTTAAAAGCATATTGCCTTCACATTTATTTACAGTCCAATCTAAGTATCATCCAATATCATCTGATATTATCTGAAACAAGAAATGAAAAACATAATTCAAAATTGTAATGATTATTCATGCAGCCTCATCTCCATGAGCTATGCCCTGCCTGTGTTTCTACACTGTAAGATATGAAAGCATCTTTTTTTGTAGAAAGTATACATTCACCCTCCCTGAAAGGCAGGTTCACGTGAACAAAGGGTGTTATGCTTATTTAAGTAATTTGTATTGATATTCCCATTGTCTGGATTTCAAGTGTCTTATTTTGTAATTTTGTTTTCATATTCTCTGCCTCTTGTTCTGTGCTTTCTATTATCTGTGAATGAGGTTGGATCCTCTATTTGAGCTGTATCTTGCTGGCTTTCGTTCTTAGCAAATTAGTTTTCAGGATTTGCAAGTGTACATTTCTGGAAGTTATTCACTGGTGACACCTTCACTTAGGTTTCTAAAACTTCTGAATGTGAGCTAGTCACTGCAGCTTCTGCCTAGAAAACTCATCATCTTCTCATACAGAGTTGGATAGTGGGGAGTCAGAGGGGGCTGCCCTCTGGAGCTATTAAGTCTCCCCGTTGATGAGGGCAAGTCCATTTGATCTGGCTTACATATCTGCATTTTCAATGGCACAGGCAACTGAGATGAACCTTGCCCCAAAAATTTCTGTACAAGATTCTGGAACTGAAGAATTTCTTGGTATATTAACCATGCGGTTTGATATATGGTGCTTGGCTCCATTGGTCATTGTGGCATATTTGCATTCATAACTAAGCATACCTCATAGATTCGGATTTTCAGTGTGCATACCCTTAATTAAAACATGATACAAATTTTCTTCCATCTTTTGCTATTTATTTACAATCTGCTTTTTTTGGCCAACATTTCTACCATCTTGGGTTTTGGAAAGCTCATGCACAAAATAAAAAAGAAGAGTGACACAGCCAAAGCAAATTGATTCGAGAATTAAAGCAGACATTTCTGTATGTCTCTTAAGATATTATTCTCTCATTTCTGGGCACACTTTCATTTAGATAATACTGCCTAGATACAGTTGAGTGCACAGATATTAAGAGAAAACTGAACTGCATGAGATACTTCGAACAGTGCAGATCCTATTGGAAGTCAACCGTTTATGTCATAGGGCTGCAGTAGAAACTAAGAATGTGTCCCAGAAGACATCCTCTGCAAAATGAAACCAAAGAAAAATAATTAGAAAATGAAGCTTCTCATGAGCTCAATTAAAAAAGATTATTTTAATTTTGCAAACCTCATCTTCCTGACCAGTAGAGCTGCTGGAGAGAAACAGCTTTTTCTAGAGGCTAATTCAGAGCATGTAAAACTCAATTCTCACTCATCAGAAGTTTCTCAGCCAAAAAGGCAGGCAGTGATTTTTAGTGACAAAAATCATGTGGAATGATTGTCCTCATGAGAGAAAAAGTAGTTTCTGCATTTAGTTCTGCATTCCATACTAAACAGAGTAGGACTCAGTACAGAAATAAGATTTCAGAGGTGTGCACAGAACTGGTGGTTTAAGGTGGCAGAGTTGAATACTAACATTCAAGTCCCTCATCACTCTCAATCACTAATAATTTCCAGTTCTGCTGAGTTATGCAGAGCACATTTCCAGCTTCATGTTTCTGCTGAGGCTTTAGGAGCTACATTTGTAGTTTGGATCCTGCATTCATAAGAATAATTGGAGGTAGATATTTGCTTTGTTTTAACATCATATTTAATGCAGTGTTAGGCTTAGATTTTGGAACATTAGAGTACAGATGCAGATAATATGTCTTATACCTGTATGTCATGAGACAAATGTCATCTAAAACATAGTCTTCAAATATGCTAAAATCTAGTAGGCATTTAATATGTTTATGTAAAAATACTTTTATAGACAGCAATAACTTTTTTTTTTATTATGAGTTAATTACAACAATATTTATGGGTCCTTTCTAGCAGGCTTCTTAGTCTCCTTTATTAAGGGAATGATTGCCTTCAAAGACCATGCATTCTAATTTACTGAAGTGTTGTTAGATAAAGATTTTACTATGGGGAGTTTAAGAAACAGTTGTTTTGCAGGGTAAGTCAAGCAAAAGGACCATGATTCATCTTCATGTCTGCATGCCTGATCGAGCACTTCAAATCCTGTTTCTTACTCATAACGAAAATCTGAGTGGGTTCAGTCCAGGCATGAAAACTATTTTTTGTATTGTTATAATAATTCAGTCTCTACTAAATTAGCTGCTTATAAGTAATCTGTACAGAGAGCAAAAAAGCAGTAATGGGAGTTGCAAATGGTTCATATAGTTCCTGGTAGAAATGGACTGCTCAGCCAACTATTACTCCAGAAAAAAAAAAAAAAATAAAAAAAATTAGATGCAAATAACTTATTTTTATTGCCAATTTTGAAATGAACTGTGAATTTATATAACCTGGAAGTATAAGTAATCATGCAATAATGCAGCTTCTTTCAGCACTCTCAAATCAACCTGATCAATATTGCAAAATATTAGAACATAATAAGTCAATGGTGTAAAACCAGTGCATAAAAATTCATTGTACATAGGATTTTAAACATATTAAGGAACCTCACAGTGTCATGATGTATATTTCTGTAAGTAAATTTTACTGAGATGAAGTACACCATTAGCAGACATTTCTCAAAGTCAGGTTCTAAAGGCTTGAACTCGACTGTACATAATGCATTTGAAAATGTGCACTGAATTTTGAGGTGAAAGGGTGCAAAATGTGCATTCCAGTTAAAATTCAACATTATTATTATGACTTCATTGCCACAACATCCTTGGGTTTTAATGTCACTTTTCAGACAAATGCAGAGAGACATTTCTCTGCCCAAAGCACTTACAAGAAAGCCTATGGCCATGATGCTGCCACTGATAGCACACAGGAGGAATGTTGTCTCTAAATGGAGTGTCCTTGAAGACAAAGGGTAGTTTGAGGATGAATCAATCAGTTCATGAGCTGTCATTTCAAGTACTGTGAGCCTTAGACCTTAGCTTTACTCCTGCTGATCTCTTACTGTTACCTTCAAAGGCTGCAGGTTGAACCCAAAGTCATACAGAGTACGGAGAAAGGAACAGAGGTGAGAGGTAGATAAAAGAGAGAGGCAGGATTCAGCCGTTATATAAGCTCCAACTGGAGTCATTCATAATAGAGTATTAATGGTAAGAAATGAAAGAACAGTGAATTATGGGCTAGAGATGGACTAAAAAGGTAATTTTGTTCTCATAGGAAGTCTATTTCAAGCCATGTTTCCTCCTTAAATGAAAGCAAAAGTTGAAATTCTAAATTTTTCACAGACCTATGGGAAATCTCCCAGTAAGGTAGAAATTGTAATGTAGAACACAAAAGTATATGTAAATGCATTTTAATGTATAGTAAAATGCAATAATCTAAATAAAATTAAACAAGCTTAATTAATACAATTGCAATTTTCAATTTTATCAGGGAAACATCATGAAACAGAATATTGATGGAGACAGATTTGTGTTTCAATGGACAGCTGTCTCAAGAGTGGAGATTCAATAGTCTTAGGTCTTGTATAAGTCACTGAGGATCTTTTTCTGGGTGCATAAGGAAAAAAAGTAGGACATTTTCATCACTGTTTCTAGTGCCATATTTGACTTGAGAGCTCTTGGATTCCTGAGAGCTCTTTGATTCCTTACAGAGTGGCTGAAGGAAGGGCTCTCTGTGCTGAGAAAGAAGACAGCTTTCACCTCTGTGAGACATAGCTCAGTGAGCTACCTCCTCTGAACCTGAGAGAGACCAGGATGTGCTGTGCTCCTTCATGCAACATATGGCTTTGAAAAATCTTTCTTAGAGACTATGATAATGCAGCCAGGATCATTCCAGCAAAATAACTAAATGTAGGTTTATTTGTAACTACCCTGTTATTCCTGTATGGCTCAGTGGTACTGTTCCGTGCTTACCCTGCAGTAAGTGCTCACTGGTCCTTACAGAGGAGACACTGCTACTGGTAGAGCCAGAAATGAAGCTCAAAACCAGTTTTAATTTATATCTTCATTTATTGTAGAAGGCGTTTGTGAAGATCACCTAAATTAGCCTTTGTGCATTTTGGCATTTTGTTTGCTGGGTGGATCCTCATCAGTGTTTCTATTCAAATTGGAATTGAGGTTTGGAAGTGAATCTTCTAATTTCCTTACCTACTGCACCTTGATCCTTGTACAAAAACTATTCACAGTGCTTAGACTCTTATTCTCAGGTGAAAATAAAACAAAATAGGATTCTGAAGCACACTTCAGTGGGTATTCAGACGCTGTAACTGAACTGGAGTTAATCCAAAGAAAAGATGCACTAGAAATTGGTTTGTATTTTGCAACAGTACTTGCTACTGGATGCAAGGCTTTTTCCTTGCGGATCTATCCCAGCAGGGGATTAGACCTACTCTCATTGCAATTCTAACACAAATTTTGTGATGGAAATATGCACCAAATGAATTGTGTAATAGATATTGCTGTTGCCTGACAAACCAGTCCTCCTCAGCAGTATTTGATGCATATTAATTCTGCGTCAAGAACACTTGGGAAGCAGAGCACAAGAAGAGACTCCACAATGTGGCTCTTTGAATGAGAATTACAAATTTATTATGAAATATTTATACAAGTATTGAATTGTTTTTTTCTTCTCAATGTTTGGCATTTTTTCCTACAGAATGAAAGCTTTGCAAAATGTTTTGGTTTTGGGTTTTTTTTGTGGGTGCTAAAATTGCTTATTAGGTTAACATCTTTTGTATTGACTTTGTGTTCGAATTGCAAGATTTATGCCATTCCCTGTTGCCAACAGAGCATTCAACACATGCCTGGTAGGTTCAGTAAGAGGTAAGTGCTTGCCAGGTGTCAAGTCTGTATGTTTTTGGTAATAATTCTGGAAAAACATCTGCCTATCCATATTTTTTTTACAGAACAGGCCTTCTATTTACTTTAGATATTTAAATATATACATAATATATAAATACATAAGGAAATAACTTTTAGGCATTTGTCTTTAAAATGTCAATCATAGGAAAAGCTGTGAGCCTTGTATATGATATGTGGTGTCTGTAAGCTTTGCCTTGCTTTTCTCAATTGATACACCTTATTCTGTGTAATATGCTTCTCATCTCGTGAATCCTCTGTAAACAAAAACAGATCTCCTGGTACCTGATAACTGTTATCTTGCCATTGTTTCTAAGAATTCCTTTTGTAATCCCATTTGCTATCTAAGAATTTGCAGAGGAGTTATTGCATGAACTAGAAAAACCACAGTAGAACTGTTGAAGTTGAGGTGAGTTTGGGGGCCTATATGGTAAAATCCTATTTTATTTGTGCACACAGAGAATAGGATATAGAAATTGGTAACACCTTGAAGGTGGAAAACTACCATCTTATTTAACAGAGTCCGATTTTATGGCAGAAATGTAATTCCTTTGCTGCAACTGTGGAAGGAAATGTGTCCTTGATAATGATTTCATGATAATTACCAGGGTATACCATCTCAGATAATTTTAACTGTACAACCTTGAAATTGCAAGGTCATAAAGACCTGAGGCGAGGTTCCTCACACTCACCCAGGCGCACTGTATTCATGGTAAGGATGAGGGCACCTACAGAAGGCGATGTACACGCAGATTTCTGCAACAGATCAGGTATATTGCTCTCTAGAAATACTTATGGGTGACTAAATAGCTTATATGAGCAGTTGTATGCTGCAGATGACTGCAGCTAGTGGTACCAATCTAATCTTTTAAGCTGTGATCCTAACATGGGTTGTGTTGCCCAAGCAATAACACTTGTGTTAGAACAGGATGTAGAACTAACTGTTTAATTTTCAGCCTTAATATGCAGTTAGAGAATACTGTTTTGGAGGCCTTTTGATATGAATTTCATTTGGAGGGATAGGTGTTTTGTTGTTGTTTGGGTTTTGGTTTTGTTTTTTTAGGGAGCCTTTTATCAATTATTGATTATAAGTTTCATATGTAACTTAAACCTTCAATTTGAAATAAATCAGCACTGAGTCTTGGAAAAATGCATATCACATGGTGTTTCTGGAAAAAGGTCCAGAATATGCAAAGCACACTGTTTGTACTAAGCGGCTTTCAGCCTGGTTCTAAGACATGTCTATGTCCTGGCAGAATCCATCTTTACCTGGTCATGTAGTACAGGCATGAAATGATCAACCAAGGAAGTAGGCACCTCTCCCTCCCAAGAAATAAGTTATGTTTGGGTTGAAGGAAAAGCACTCTTTCTCTGGGTGCAGTGGAATTGGTGAATGAATTGCAGTGACAAGCAAAGCAAGCTGGCTATACCAGGACAAAGAGTGAAAAACTTTAAGCCATAGGTAAATATCTGAGAAGGCTCAGAGCAAAAGGATAATGAATCATGGAAGATAACTGAGCAAACACCAAATAATACTTTAGTTATGAATAAAAAGACACCAGGAACAATTTACAGATGTTTTGTTATATTATTATTATTACTGTTATTATTATTGCTGTTGTTGCTGTTGCTCTTGCTGCTGTTATTTTCCATTCTCCTTATCTGCACAACACACTTTGCATTGAAAACCTCTCTCCAGCGCTTACGCCAATTTGCCTTTACTGTTGTGTCTCCCAGAACAGGCAACCTCCAAACCAGCCCAGCCTGAGGACAGGGACACAGAAGAGAGTATTGCTAAGCCACTAGAGTATCTAAGAGGTGTGGGCATAGCCCTTTGGAGGAAGTCCAGGACAAACACAGTCTTGCCAGAAGGCTGTGTGAGCACAAGTCGACATAAAAGTTTTGGTATATGTGTCATCAAATGCATGGGAGTTTAAAGACCCATATAGAGCTTAAAAAGACCTTAGAGCTACAAGGAGAGTTTGGTCAGCTTTGTGAAATTTTTTGAAAGAAACACTGAGCAGAAAAAAGCATACCATAATCTCTGAGAATTGTTATCCCAACGCTCAAATGTTGTAGACCTCAGGCTTTCCAGCCTGAAAGATCCCCAGGAGCCATCTACCAATACACAGTAGCTTGAAACCAAAGCTTCTGGTTTGCATTTTGCAATGGTTAAAGCAGTCTTGCCTCCCAGTTGCCATCAAGCTGAACATCCAACTCCCAGCCAGTCACTTCCCATTTCTAATCAGTCCTCTTTATGTATTTAAAAAGTTGCATATTCCCCCCAAAGCAGATCTCCTAGTGATGCCCAAAGAGATTTTAGCAACAAAGCAAGAAGTGTGGATGCACAAGTGGGAGGAAACACATTTGGCAAATATTACCTTATATAATGACTACCTGAAGTTTTTCACACATATAGGAAGGAATGGAATAAAACCTACACTGATATTTGGTGACTCATTTAATAGACACCTGCACAGTGTCATAATAAATAATGGTTTCTGACGATGAACCATACTCTGAAGTACACACCTATTCCTCCAGGAAGTGCCTGTAACCTCATGCAAGACTTTTTTCCTTCAGCAGTGCTTGTGCTGGTCTTTTCTCTAAGTCAGTGTACACAGAGAATGAGGGCATCACAGGAGTGAGGGCTGCAGTGGAGCCCTTTGCTGCTGCAGAAGAATCATAGAGTCAGTAGTTTGGGTTGGAAAGGACCTTAAGACCATATGGTTCCAACTCCCCTGCCATGGGCAGGGACACCTCACATTAAACCATGTCACCCAAGGCTCTGACCAACACTGCTGGGGATGGAGTATTCACAACTTCCTTGGGCAACCAATTCCAGTGCCTCACCATTCTCACAGTAAAGAACTTCTTCCCTATATCCAATCTAAACTTCCCCTGTTTACGTTTTAATCTGTTACCCCTTGTCCTATCACTACAGTCCCTAATGAGGAGTCCTTCCCCAAAATCCTTGTAGGCAAGGTGAGAATAACTTGCTACTAGCCACCCCTCCAGTTTCAGACTGAAAAGAGCACAGCAAAGGAAGAAAGGAAGAAGCAGTAAACAAAGAAACAAAACCCCAACAACCTTCCTTCTTCCAGACAGCCCCCTGCTATGTACTTTCCCCAAACACATATACACTGCCTTAATTAGTACTATTATATACTACATTACTCATGGAAAAGCTCCCTTTCTTTGGTGGGTCAATCTCTACCAGCTTCACTCTTGGCAAGGCAAGCAATCTATTAATTAAAGCTGCCCTGATTCCAGTGCACTTTGTGCCATTCTCCAGCTGGTATGGCCATGATGTCACTTTCAAAGATGACTTTAAAAAGAGAGGAGAAAATGTGAACAGCAACCAAGTAGTGTGATGCTGAAGACAATATTTTAGGCAAACTTCTGAAGCATTGTGTAGTATTACTTCTGCAAGCAAAGGGCAGCTTTGTACCTGTCTCTTAGGAGTTGGTTTTTTTCCTTTTCAAAGTTACAATCACTCTAAATTTCCTTGTCCACAATGCTGCAATCCATTAGTTTGCCAAGTAATATTACTAATAATGCTATGCTAGCTTTCACACCCTGCTTTTATCTGCTGATCTGAAAGCCCTTTTCAAAAGACGTTTGCATCATTATCTTCATTTATGAATTTCTGTTTCCCTGATCACTTCTTTTACTTAAGATCCTCTGTAGGCAGTTTACAGATAGGAGTGGCAGCATCGTACTATTATCTGCCTCAGTCATTGCTTCAGCCCTTGTATTTGATCACACAAGGGAAGCAACCTAGTGCCTACAGCATACCACATAGTCCCATCTGCTTTCAGTGGTGGGGAATCAGATGTGTGAGGTCGTCCTGTGGCACTGGCACTTTTCAGCTGATTGCTCTATGCAGTCTGTTTTCTGAAGAGATTTCATTTCACTATCTCCCAAGCTACTTACACTATCTTGTCACTCCAATCTGCCGTTTTTATATGGATGTTATATGTCACTGAAGCCTCATCCTACCGACCCTGTGATACAGTCTGTAATACCTGTGGAAGGAGAATCTTCAAGACATCCCAAAAGTGAGATCACAATGAGAAGCCTAATGGTTGCTGATGGTCTTGTACCACATTTTTTAACTAAAATGAAGTTAAAAAGGTATATTTTTCCCTTTATCCATTTCTGCTGTTGTTGCTATGTCTCCAGTAGAAGAAAACCTTAAAGGCATGAAGATGCTGAGGAGAGTAGAGGCCCTTCCCTATATTCCTGTCAGGTTTTATCAAACCCTGCATTGCTAGACCCCCAGAAGGAAAAAAAAGGTCAAGTCTTGTCACATGGATAGAGATGTGGGTCTTACAATTAAATTTCTCTGAATATTTCATGGCTTTCCTCTTGCACATTAATGTGCAAAACACATATGCATATGAAAGGGGTGGCAGTCTAGGGGTGCTACTGTGGGTTAGAAGTAAAGGCTTAAAATATCAGGCAGATTTATCAAAGGTATGCTTTCAGACATCTGGACCTCCATTGACGGCTGTGGATCTGGTTATATTTGGAGCTGCTGCGCTTGAGTAGTGCTTAGGCTCTTAACTGCGCTGCAGGGTACTGTACTACAGATGCTTGATCCACCCAGACTGACTGACAGCTTGGGCTTGCTGTACATGTATTTCTTTTTCCAGGTTTTGGGACAGCCTTGACCTGTCCTCAGCCTGGGCTTGTGTCTGACCAGCACAGGTGGCATGCATGTTTGCACTCAAACCCACATTTCACCCCCTAGAACAGAGCCAGAGAGTTTCAACAGTGCGGGTCAGGCCTGTAGTGGCCAGTCAGCAGAAGAGAGAGGAGAGGTGCTCGTGGTGAGATGGCTGAAAGGCTGTGCTTGCCTGCCAGAGTAGGACCTGGAGGAAAATCTTTCCTAATACAACTATTCAGCAAATCAATAATCAAACAGTCCAAGCTGATGTACAGGTTTCCAGACTATGTCTATAGCAGTAGATTAAATGCATGGAACTAGCAAACAACTGGGAAAAGGTAGCTTATGTCTATATTACTGAACTCTCTCACTCTATAGAAGAGGGTGGCAACATTCTATTGTGTACTAGAAATGCTGTCTGGCCTACGTTAACTCCCCAGCCACACCTGGAGATTGTCTGAGACAAAGATTTCAAGTTTCAGGGCCTGACAATACCGCCTGGCACTATTTAACCTACTAGTGCGTGGTTTCTTTACACACCTTTTCCGTTTCATTTTTTTTTTAACCTGCTTATTGTATGGCATAGTAATGCATAACATACGTATTGTGAGAACCTTATTTCTCTGAGAAGGAAAGCTCTTTCTCAGCTCTGTGCAGGGACTGACATTTCTCTCACCTTACAAAAATACTCTTTTCTAAAAACTGCCATATATGAAATTGAAGTCATGGCATCCAGTCAACAGACTATGCACCAACAGATCTAAAGGAGATGAAGTAAAAACTCAAAACAAGGTGGAACTGTTTGAGGTAATCAGATATCAGAGCTATAGCTTAGCTGCATAGAGCACCAGCCTGATTTTTGAAAAGGCAAAGAGAGTAGATTATGAAGACCGAGACAAGAAGAGTGCAAAAAAATCCCACCTCAAACCAAACCAAAAAGCAATTTTTTCAGGAGAGGAAACATTCTCCTCTGGACATTTCCAAGCCCACACTGTGGCTGGTGCAGGTATTTTTGGAGGGAACAAAACCAATGCTGTGCTTAAAAATACTCGAAATGCTTCCTTTTTAAGTTTGCTGAACAAAGATGTAATTGCAGAGAGCTGTGCCATCAGTTATTACAGTGCAAAATCAGATGTGAAAGGTCATTCCCTGTCACTAACAGCTCTGGGCACACTTGCTCAATGAACTCTCTTTTCTTACTGGGTAAATTAATTATATGGTTGTCTGCTTAAAATTAACAGAGTCGTACCCCTCTTTGCATTAAGAAATCAAACATTTCCATGTGACTTGGAAATTGCTCCTCTAAATGAGGGCCCCCGTAGAAATAATTAGATTGCTTTAGTGTGAGATATTAGCATCACACATTTTCAGCGCAAATGTCTGGTAAGTTCTTTTCTGTCTCTCCATTTTAAACTGAGGTTTTGTAAACTTAGTACTACAAAATATTTCTGACAATGAAGGCTTGTCAAAACAGCTCAATGCAGAAACAGAAGACGTTTTCAGTATTACATATAAATCTTTAACATGCAGTGGTTTGAGTGTTGCACATTACATGTGAATCTCACATATTTGTAAAGGATGAAGCCAATGTGGCACATGAAAGTCAAACAAAAAGGACAATCTAAGGCACTGGCAGAGTCTGAAGCCTAATCATATCAAACTCGATTATATGGCTAGAAACAATAAAAACATCTAAATTGTAACCACTGTTGCTATTACCTTTTATTCAGGCTGTTTGCTTTTTGTTTATCTATCCCCCATTCTGTGAGCTGGATTAGTAGCATGCAGTAACATCTTATGTGAGCAGCTGCATTTTGTATTAGATGTGTGCACTCACTGGTCTCAGAGGAAGTACTGACCAGGGTGAGTGATCATTCCTTAACTTTCATAGTTTGCATGTTGGTGAAGAAATTTTATTTTAACATTTTTTGAGGTGATAGTAAAACATTTGTTTCTTTAGATCAGATTGTTCCTGCCCACAAGAGCAGATGAGAAAGGGGAAAAAAGGTTAAACTGCCTGCAGATACGTACTTTTTTCCATCTATTTTTCTGAGGATGCTCTTTAACCCATATAGTTTTATGAATCCCCGGATGCCTTGGAAGGCCACAGTACTCTCTGCAACCTCACGCTTCTCTCGCTACCTGACACCATCACCTTCACAGTTTTTCCTTCCTTTTTCTTCTCTAAAAGAGACTTAAAAAAGGAGAAAACGAAACAGAAAGTGAGAAGTAGGCCAAAGAGGCAACTGAAACCTGCACATTAAGATTCTAACCATAGAAGGTATATTGTGTTAAAAGAAAACTCAGACAAGTACTCTGCTGTTAATTATGCTCTTCATTATTATGAAGCAGAATCTTCTCAGGTCAAAATTGTCATAAACTCATCGAAACCTTTGGAATTATTACAGCAAACAAAACTGGCTTTTTTGTCTCAACGTACATGGTTTAGTCATGATTCCTTTTGCTTGTTCAAAATTCAGTGTATTCACATTTCTTTCCTTTTGTGAACAGCAGGTGCAACACTCAGTCTTACAGTACCTTTTTTATTTCAAATAGAATTGCCCAGCACATACCATAAAGAAGAAAGTCAAGTGAACACTAACCATCCCAATGCTATTCTGTAAATTAACACATTTTTCTGTTTAATGACTACATTAAAGGGAATCACTTTTTTTTAGCTGTGTTCTTGTAACACAGAGTTATCTTTTGATTTTGCCTTTTAGACCTTTAAATATCTAACAGTAACTTAATATTTAGCCACTTGATTTTCATTTACTTGCAGGAAAGCACATACCTGTGTAGATCTGAAAGAATATAGGAGAGAATGTTGAATTGACAGAAAAAAACCAATAGTATTAGGCAGACAAAAACCACAAATTCTAGGCTTTGACAACACTCACTGAAACGGTCTAAATACCCTATTAGCAATATATAAGAGATTAACGTGCTAGTATTTCTGTAAACCAGTCAGTGTTAGGACCTGTTAAACAATGTAAAAGCAGTATAAAGAATTTTCCCCCTATTAGTTTGCATGCAGTAGGGAGATGGAAGTGTCTGCTTGAAGCGTAAGTGCAGACACATTACTTAACTCCCAAGTGCAGCAAACAGATTTCATAGAATCATAGAATCAAAAAATTATAGAATAGTTTCTATTGGAAGGGACCTTCAAAGGTCATCTAGTCCAACCCCCCTGCAATGAGCAGGGACATCTTCATTAAGGAAATGCCAGAGCTCAGTGTCGGGTTAGTTTCCCCAGAAGTGCATTGTGCTACAGCCTGTGGCACTAATTGGGGTAAGGAGCTGCATGGGGAGAAGCAGTGTGTTCATGGGTAATGGACATCACTGAGAACTCCTGCACCGAGGTTGCAGAGGCAGCTTCAATATCAATATCTTCTACCTTCAGCATGTTCCCTTGTCCTATTTTACTGATCTTTGGATGCTCCTTTCCTCAGTTGAATAAGCTGTGACACACTCTTGGAAAGTATTGAAGAACATTAAGGCAAACACACCAGCTCTGAAAACGCAGCGGGAGAAGAAGATTTGTCTCATGTCCATGCAGCTGCACTGATTCACAAGAGCATGGTATTATATTCATGGGCTAAATGAGGGACCAGGCTCATTTTTAAACAATGGGATTAGTTTTGTGCATTTGTCCCTGACAGTTAATTTATTTCTTCACCTCAGTGGACATAGGTGTGTTTGTTTACCTGCCTTCAACTAGAAAATCTACCTGGAATGAATCATTAGTGCAATGGAAAATGGAGAGCATTGTCACAAATTCAGGGTAACTTCCAAAACAAAGTTGTAAGTATGTAAATACTTTGGTGCCTTAGCTATTAGGAGGACTAGCTCCACTCTCTCAGCATTACTGATTGCTGTAAAGGCCACTGAAAATAGCTACAATTTGTATAATCAGTTTGATGTAAAGAGGTCCTCATATTGATGACAAATGGGTCATGCATGTTGCAACACTGACCTGACTGAGGAAGACAAGTTAAGCAGAAATTGCTTTATCTCCTTTTATTTCACTGGAATATTCTTTGCTCCTGTAAATAATTTATTCTTGAAGGTGTCAGGAAGGGTAAACTTGTCACGTTGTCTTATAACATCAGGAAAAGCTGCAGGAACAGCAAAAGCAGTAGATCTGAACAGAGTTTTGGTTGGCCAAGGTATAGCCATAATGATGGATGCTGAGAAGGCAATTTTAGTAACACGCGTACATCTTATCTCCTGTCTCCCAGGAAACTTTCTAACATCTTTCGAAGTTACTAAAGAGGAACTAACATATTCTAATACCATGACAAGTCTTATCAAGCCAGTACAAAGCAATAACATTTTCGATTTTGAGTCATATTGACCCTCAATAAACTAAATCCAGTAACTTAATACCAATAGCTTAAAGTGTTCATTATTATGTCACCAAGAAAATAAAGCCACATTTTTCTCATGTTTGGCATGAACATGAAGTTGAATTTTTATGTTATCATCTACATGAACCATATATATCATTCTATGTGTACAATATGAAATTTGTTGGAATTAATTTTCTCAATGTTACTTGTGTTTTAGAAATTATGCTTATATTAAACCAACAAACTTTCACTTCTGAGTACCCAAATTCTAGCTTTGCATTGTGAGACTTTTAAAGTAAACGATATTTTAAAACCTATAATCAGTAGCATCAAAAATACAGAAATATTCTTTTCCCATCTGGAAGTACTTGAAAAATAAGTAAATATACACAGTGTGTTCTGATGCAGTTGCTCATGGATATACTAAGACATTAAGGCTGCGTTTGGATACAGAACACCAGCTCCCATGACATGTCCTGCCACAATAGAGTGCACTTTTCAAATATTATTAGAGATTGAAAATGATCTTATAATTTTCTTACAGTTTAGACACAGATTGGAGGATAGGATATCTTATCATTTCTAATTTGAGTCTCTAAAATATTTCTCTAACCTATATTTCCACACATTTTTTAAACAAAGACATTCTGTATCTATAGGGTAAAGATATATATATAAAAAAAAAAACAAAACCCAACAACAAAACCAAACAGAGCAAGATTCAGTTAAAAACTCAGGAGTTCCATAAAGGCAGGAAAACAATCTATCACTGCTTTGAGAAATGTTACCGCTTTGAAATAATGAACCAGGGGAAAAACTAAGAAAAAAAAAGAAATGCCCCTTTTAAAAGAGTAGTGGTCTTGTTTACCAAGCATTGAGGAGACAGGAAATGCCAGCTTTCAGACTGGTATTTTTTATGTGCATGATAATTGTGCTTGGCATCAGAGATAAACTGAGTGTCAAAAGAGTTAGAATCCAGTCCTTTTTGCATCCTACCCCATAGTCTTCTGCCATATCTTGATCACATTCACTGTCCTTACTTTGCAGTGAATGGGAAGTACTTCTGGGTGATCAGTTTCTTCTAATTATATTAAAATACACAACATAAAAAGAAATCACAAACAACAGGAGTTGAAACATAATTTTATAAATTTTGTATTTCTGAATAAGCATCCTAATTGTTTTTTAAAATAATCCCAAACACTGCAACTTGGAGAAGATGAGATAGATAGAAATATGCTCACCAGGCCTCATGCTGTATTGTCCATATTCACCATATGGAGTAAGACAACACTTACTTGCAAAAAAAAAAAATTCTTGCCATACCAGCCTCAGAAGGTGTCACCATTCATTTTTCTTAATAGCTTGAATATCTTCTTACTAGTGGAATAGCAATATCCATCAGACTCTGGACAGGAAGGTTGGCTAGGACAAGCACAGCACAGATGGGGATGGTGGAGCGACCCAGGTTTGTTCTCAAAGACTGAAGTTTCTTTCTTATTTAATCAAAAGAAAATGAAGTTTCAGATGTGAATTTTGTCTGCTCTTTCCATATTGCTATAGTTCTGCTCACAAAAAAACCTTTGCTGATGCAGTCATATCCAGTAGGTGGTTATTTCCACACTGCTAGCCAGTACTGTTTGCTTTATCAGTAAGTTTTAATTGCATACAGTCCAATCTTGTGAAACCTGGGTTCCACTGCCACTGCTTCTAGAATTACTCATGCTCCTGTTGCCAGATACCAGGCACCAGAAATAATTATATAGAAACTCACAGTTCCTAATAATTCCTGCCAGTGGACCAAAACCAATATGACAAATTAGTTCACAGACTACTTCTAAGGATCTAAAAGTAAACATGAAAGGGAGTAACAGCCAGAGTGAATTTTTATAAAAATCAAACTAATTTCTTTCTTCTACAAAGTAACAGAGGAGAAGCAACACATGCCATGAACCACAGCTTATATAAGACATTTGACCCTATACTGCATAGAAGTGCAGTAACAAACCCAACAAATATTTAAATGAAAAGAAACCCCAAACCAAACCTGTTGCCAAAGTAATAGGAAAACTCTACTTAAGAATTCATTAGCAGTGGTTCATATGGACTGAATAATGCTTTTCAGGAATCAGTCCAAAGGGAGAGCTACTATCAGATATTTTCTTTAATGATCTAAATGATGAAATAGAAAATGTGCTGATTACATTTGAAGGCACCAATAAGCTGATAGCGTACATTGGGAAGCAGGATTAGAGTTCAATAGGATCTGACACACAGGGAAATGCTATAAAAAAGAAAAGGCACTGTTTAATAAGGGCAAATGCCAGACCATGAACTTGGATGAAACAACTGCACAAATATAGAAGGGGAATGAAGGGCTAAGTTAGAGCTTTGAAGGAGTATATTTAGAAATGTTGTAAATCGTAGCTTCAACAGGTATAAAAGGGATTGTGTAAAGGCAAACCCTATACAATTAATCACCTACAATGATTAATAAATCATCATAGCTAATCAGACATTTAAAGTAATCCTTCTCCTTTCACCACTGATATCAAGCGCAGTAAAATTGAGCACTGAGCAGTGAAATCCAAGGAAAATAGGAGTTATTTGGATGGCTTCCAGAGGAAAAAAGTTCTGGGAACATGAAGAGATGTCTGGAAAACAGGAAAAGAGGAAAAATTAGATGAGCCAGAGTATTATTGCTTGTTACTTCATTACTTTCAGGATGACAATCATAGGATCATAGAATGGTTTGGGTTGGAATGGACCTTAAGTCTAGTTCCAAGCCTCCTGTAATGTGCAGGGACACTTCCCACTAGACCAGTTTCAGGTTTCAAACTTTGAATATTGAATCCTCCTGCAGAAAAATTATGACCCACAAAGTCCTTTCATGGGGATTTAAAGGCTTTTCTCACTTCTCAGAAACACTGTGACAGTGAAACAGCTTACAGTACAGCTAGGTTGCCTATCCCATCTTTTTAGCAATCCTTAACTGATCCCCTTGCTTATCAACAGTGTTCTTTTGGTTTACTTTCTAGGTTTAGAGTCTTTAGGCAATGCTTATTTCACATTTGCAAGCCTTCCACAAGTACAATACCCAGAAATATTTTATGTGCTCTTTTGAATCCAGGACACTGTGTCTTGCATCTTTGGGACTTGTGCCTTTGAGTCTTAGAAAATATGACAGATTCTTATAATATAGCCAGGGGTGGTGATCTTTGGCTTCTGACCCAGCACTCGTTGAATGGCCATTCACTGCTAAAGCAATTGCTTCAAGCTATCCCTGAGCTCAAGCAGTGTGTCTAGATTGCATTCACTTCACACAACAGCAGAGCTGACTTCTTTGTTTTAAAGAAACATGAGAAGCAGAGAATATAAATAAAACCTTCATCTTGAGCTCCTTCTTCATGCTAGTTGCCTTCATTTTACAAATGGTATTCAATATCCTGTGAAGCCTCCAGAGATTTAGATACTTATTTACTCTGCAGAGCATACGTAGCACAATCCCACTTGCCTGGTTGGAAATTGAGAGGACACATCCTACTCTCTTCCTTGTCATGCCACGGTTTCTAACTAAAGGGATATCCATCAGAAGAGCTTGTCATAGGAAGGGTGATTTCTATGGAATGGACACACACCTGGGAAGAACCATTTTAATTTCCTAGCATAAGAAGAGGCATTAGTAACCTGTGCAGTTTACAGTGGATAGTGTTATGCAAATGACATCACTCTGTTCTAATGCCTTGATTGTCCAGAGCAGGGATCTGACAGAAGACATTCACGGCTCAGCTTTCCTCCTCAGGATAAGCAAGGTGTCACCTGAGAAGTGATGGGTTAGCTTAACACTGTCTTGACATAGTGTTGGCATCTGGCCACAGGTCACACTTGTGTCCATGGGCTGGGAGTTCTCTCAGCTGCCACAGTATAGACACACCCAGTAAGACCTGAGTTTATCTGGAAATAAGTCATTAGATTGACAAGAAAATCTGGGTATGTAAACATCACTTTGGGCACCCGAAGTTCAGACACCACCAAAATGCATGATATTGCCACTCAGCTGAAATGTAGTCTGGAAAATGTCTTAAGTGCCTTCCTCAACAACTAAATGCCAATGAATGCCATCCTCTACTGCTAACCTTTTATTCATTGGGATGGGTAAGGATTGATATACGGGGGCAAGGAAGGGGAAAAGAGGACAAAAGATGTGCAGCTCCCCACTGATAGTCACAGTGTGATGCATTCTTCTGATTGCTTTCTTGAAGAAAAAGCATATGCTTATATTGTTCATGTAAGGCTGTCTCTGCCTCAGACAAATAGTAAGCACCTCTGTCCCCTAATATTTTCTCTCATGGCACTTCTAACTGCTCAAAAGGGGTAAAATGAGTATGTTCTTAACTCACATGCCCCTTTATCAATGCTTCAGCTACCATCTCTTCCCTTCCAGGGCCATTTTACCGTTGTGGCTCTTAACAAACTCAGCTTCCTTCTTTCAACCAGTTGTCAGGATAATCATTATTCAGCTATAATTAAGAAGACATATCAAATCCCCCCACCAGTGACTAGCTGCCGTGTCCTAACTCATGTTTTCCCATGACAACAATCTTTCTACAGTGCTTGCCTTTCCATGGTCTCCAGAGTGATTCAAGCTGCCTTCCAAAGCCTTGGGTTTTCACATATTCCTGGTAATTTCTTGGCCCAGGGTTTTACAGAAACTCATCTGACACATGTTTGCATTCTGTCTTTGCCAGTTTCAGAATATTCTACACTGTGAAGAAAGTGGAATAGATCCAGTACTTGGCATCTATAAAGCATCTGTATTTCAACTAAAAATTAATTAGGATTAAGGGTTCTTGAAAGTATATCTTATAGCTGAAGAAAATAATTACCAGCTATTAATCGTATGCCTCTTTCAGGTACTAGAAAACTAATTGTATGCATTTTCCAAATGATCCGAAGATACTTGTGAAACGTTTAGATTTCATTGTACCCTAGAATCAATTGATAAATGTCCAAGTTTGTCATAGACAAACTAATGCTTTAATGCAACATTTTTTTTTGTCTATTCTTCCTAGTGTTTAAAACACAATCTTTACCTCACAGCACCCCTAAATGTAGTTTAGTGCTGCATAGCAAGGCAAGAAAGCTGTACCAACAGGACATTTTTGTAGACCATGGAACTACACCCCCATGTCAGTGAACAGAAAACAGCACTAGTGTGGGACAGCATTGCTGGGGAGCAGAGAGTGGACCAGGATCTCTTGCATCCAGTGTCATCTAAGACACTTGTCAGTGGAGAGGGTTGTCAGGTGAGGCTACAGGCCTTTTAGTTTCTACTTAATGCCTCATAGCTATGTGACTGATGCTGTCCTGTTGGTGAGAAAAGACGTACTGAAAGAGCACTCCTTCCACAACTCTTCTGTACAGTGGCCATTTATATCTTTCAGATGACCTAGATAGAAAGTTCCCTCTGGTTTCACATAAAAAGATCAATCATAATGTTTTTGAGAAGTCAGAGATGAAGCTGAGTATCTCTGGTTAGGCCTCCAGGTCTAGGAACATACTGTACTTCAAAATTCAATGTAATGAACCTAAGCATTAATATTTTATATCTCTTAATAATCCTTCTAAATCTGAAGGCTAATTAAATAAACATACCAATCTTGCCTGCAACTAGAACTGTTTGTATGTCATTTGAATAGAAAAATTGCAAAAAGTATTTGCATATCCAGAAAAATTAACACCCACGAAAACATGCAATAATAAATAAAGGCTTTAGTTCAGGTACCAAAGGTTTTGAGTACTTAAACTAACACACCAAAATAAAAGCAAAAATGCAAATAATAATATGCAAAACTATTTCAACTACAGAAGGAGTATCAAATACCAAATCTGAAACATCAGAAAAAGAACAAAATACCTCAGGGTGTAGTGTGTGTGTTTTGTAGGTTGTTGATATCAGAACCACATAAAGTAGCACTGTTACTGATTCTTTAGGTAGAATGTTTTATACTCAGAGCACTGATTCAACATCTTTTTTATTTTCTATTTTTCAACATGTGTAAACCAGTTCATGCTTCTCCCCAAACAAGTGTTTAATATGTACAGAATTATTTTAGTGGCCACTTAGGATGTCAGTTCATTCATAAATGAAAATTAGTTCCATAAGAGAATGATCATCTACTTCTACCTTTTCTTTACTTCTACCTTTTCTTTTCCTTAAGGAAATTAGAAAATTTTAAAAATGGAATTTTGAGAGCCAAGTTGTTTCAACTTCTGTAAAAGAACAAAACAAAACAAAACATAACAAAGCAAACCAGTCTTGAGTCTAAGCCAAGAAATTAAGTCATAATTTAGTTATTTTATTTATGTTTGCAATATTAAATTGTTGGAATAAGCATACTTCAATGAAGGTCCCATTAGCAGGACAGTGTGATAAGTAAATATTGAATGGGACCACTGTGACTATCATTCAGTTGAAAAGAGGTCTGTCCTTGCAGACAATTGATGAACAGAAACATTACAAGGAGATGGAGCAGCAATCAGTAATACCCTCTGGTACATTTTTTTGCCACAGTTGTCACTATATAGAAGTTTCATGGTTACTGACACAGATGTTTTTGCTTAGAGAAATCTTTATGACATCTGTTAAATTCTCATCATATACTGCTGTTGAGGGACTCTGACTAGGAGCTAGATGTTGTTACTTAGGTTTAAATGCTGTTATAGAATGCTAGATATTGAGAGTCTTGGGTGAGGGTCCTCTATCTCTTTTCTAAACATACACATCTAAAGCAAAAAGTTTCCAAGGAAGTCATAAGCTCAGACAGATTTCATTCTTCTGCTTTGAAAGCTTTAAAATCCTAAAAGGACTGCCTCACCAGAAAAGATTAAAAAGAGTGTCTTACAAGCCCCCCAATATGTGTCAAGGCACATGAATACATGAAAAGAACTTTTAAAGCTAATCCCACTCCGAGTCAACACAAAAATCAAATACACTTGAAGAAGGATTTTTAATGCCTCAGCATGTTGTGGTTTAACCCTGGTGGGCAGCTCTGACCCCTCCATCCCCTTTCCCACTCCCCGTGAGCGGGATCGGAGTGAGAATAGGAAGGGTAAATTGAGAAAACTCGTGCATTGAGATAAAGACTGCTTAATAGGTAAAGCAAAAGCCGTGCATGCAAGAAAAACAAAACAAAGAATTTATTTACTGCTTCCCATGCTTGGCCAGGTGTTCAGCCATGTCCAGGAAAGCAGGGTTACATCCCATGTAGAGGCTATTTGGGTAGAGAAACACTTTCACTGCGAATGTCCCCCCCTTCCTCTTTCTATCCGTAAAAATTATTGTTGAGCATGATGCCACATGTTACAGGATATCCCTTGGGTCAGTTGGGGTCAGCTGTCTTGGCTGTGTCCCCTCCCAGCTCTTTGTTCACCCCCATCCTACTCTGGTGGGGTGAGGAGCAGAAAAGGCCTTGGCTCTGTATAAGCACTGCTCAGCAGTAATGAAAGCATCCCTGTACTACCAACACTGTTTCCAGCACAAACATAGAACACAGTCCCATACTAAGCTGCTGTGAAGAAAGGCCCCTGTCAGGCCCTGTAAGGAGAGGTATCCAAACACAAACATGGAGATTTAACTGAAACAGATTATGCACTGTTCCTTCAAGCATGCATATGTATTAGATACATCATGCACTAATACTATGTGGGTATGACAGGAATGGATGTCAAGCATAATTAAAACAGATATCTAGGTCATTAACTAATAAAACCCCATAATTAATAAAGAAGATGTAATCAAAGTGAAATTATTCATTGTGAATTATAGACAGTTTAAATGTGATTCAACTTTTCTGCATTTTCTTTGATCGGAATGAAATGAAACTTCTGTCAGATGTTCTAAAAAATTCCTATTACTCAGAAGTGAAGGCTTGATCTAAATACTGAAATCTCCTTGAGATTTAAATGACAAATTGAATTAAATTCAATCTGTATTAAAGTGCCTTTAATCTGACACTTGGGTAGCTAAATTTTCTTCATAATCAACATTTTGGAAAGGAATGTCCTAGGAATGTTCTAGCTTTTTCAAAAGCCTGAATTTGGTTCATTGAAGGCCATTGTGTCCTGTTTATTTTGGGCAAAACAAATATGGTGATGGCTAGTGAGTGCTACTTATGTTTGACATGTCTCTGACAAACATGAATTTAGGCAGATCAAAGCCCTTTGAACTCTGTGGTGTTGATTGAGAGACAATTTGCCAAAAGGACAGGTGAAAAGAAATCAAGTGCAGGTCTTTGGTAGGTGGCAGAAGGGTAAAGCAGACAGTGGGCAGGCTTGCCCTGGCATCTCAAGTACAGCACTTCCTAACATCTGAAACAGGGGAGGTCTGTGATCATCTACACCAGATTTCAGGCTATGGCCCTGGACTGGCACTGCTGGCAGTGGGGATGGACTGGCTGTCTACAGATGCTGGAGACCCAGACAGGAGCACCTCGCCACCTGCAGCTTTCCTTTGGGTTGACTGAAAAGGGAGAGCAGTAACTGCGGCTGAAGGCCATTCTGGCTGAGCAACACTTGGCAAGGGCAGCTCTCTCATACTCTTTAGGTATGATAAGTGCCCAGCAAGGTGGTGTGGAAGTGATTCCTTCTGAACCACTGAGGTAGCTTACTGATGCCAATAACTTGTTGCTGTCTGTGCCAGTGGCAGGAGTCCCAGCACCCTCCACACTCTGGCAAAAGTCAAAGTGAATGATGGCTAGGTTATAAACTCAAACACTTAATTCTCCTTTCAAATTAAGAGCAAGGATGTACTACATGCCCCTGTGGGCTGTGAGGGAACAGATGATGTCAAAGCACCATCTTACCCTGTCTGCCTTTTTCTGTCTGTGAGAGATTATGAAGTTGCAAGACTAATACCCTCTCTAATGAGACAGAAAACGAAAACTCTGATTATTAAAGGGAAAAAAAAAAAAGAAAAGAATTACTTTTGCAATTAATCGTTATTGCTCAGAGATGCCAGTGGCATTGCTTCCAGTAGCTCCTGCAGGGATACTGTTTTTGGTTGGTAAAACTAATAGCAATTTCATTAAGCTAATAGCTCCTAATGGTAATAATAATTCTGTTAAATCTTGATGGATATATTGGTCCTTGCCTCACTTTTTCATTTTCCATTTATTGCAGATATACTTCATGGTGTCTTGTCTTTCAGATTAGTGTTCTGTAATGCCACAAGATCATTGTCGAGTCTTACTGTGCCTTTTTAGACTGTGAAATATCTGCCTCACGCTGTCCTCAGGGACTTCAGTAAGAGCAGGATTAGCCTTTATCTCAGTTTAAAATATAAGAAATGAATTAATCTATTTAAATTTTTGTTTATGTAGGCATTTAGCTTTAGATGCATTTAAAAAATTTCAAAAATAAGTAAAAAATAGGAGTGAAAATGAAACAGAAATGTCACATTACGACTGAAATGTGACAAAAAATGCTTGCCAAGTTCTTTCCAAATGAAAACTCTACCTTCCTCATTCAGCCTTCCCTGAGGAAGACTGAAAACAGAGAGCTTTTATCCAAAATTCAGTCCCTTTCCAACTTTGATTGTCTGTTCCACTCTGCAAAACACTGTGAGCTGCAATGCAGCTGGTAATGCTGTACTGACTGCTATAGCAGCCTTTTATGGGCATGGTACATGAGGTCTGGAAATTCAGATCCTAGGGTAACACTGGGAGGGACTTGCACAGACTGGTCTTGAAAAAGGATGGGGAGGCAGCCAAAGGAAGCAGCAGACAGCTGATGCCAATGCTCTTGTGATGCACTGCTAACAGTGCAACACTGGCAAGGGTGAAGAGGCAAATAGAAATAAAGAGAATAATCAGACAAAAAATATTAGTTTTCAACAGAAAAAGTAAATGATTGGCACTAATGTAATTTCTGCCTGTTCTCAGGACTAAAATTAACTATGTGCATAGTCTCATTTGGTTTCCATCTAGTATGACAATCTTAGACACATTTGCCCCAAAAAATCAATACTGGGTGCAGTGCAGTTATTAGCAAACATGCAGACATCAAAAGAGTGTCTCTTGGATGGATGCTTTCAGATGTTCTGTCCAAATCCTAGCAAATAGGCAGATGGTACCCAGGTTTCTGAAACAATACAACACCAGGCATCTTTCTCATATCAGAGTGTCCCTTCGTCCCTTGATGTGATTTCCCACCAGCAGGGAAAGTTGACTAGTATCAGGGAATGCTGAACTGCTCCAGGAACATTTTGCCTAATCTCTGGTTATGGAGCCTTTATTCTTCATAACTGAATAACTGATAAACAAAATTTACTCATTTTCCAAAAGTTACTATATATCTCTTTTTACACATCTGTGTAAAGTCAATTTTTCTTCATTATCACAGTACCACCTGTGCACTTGAGTTATTTCTTAATTTATTTTTCTGGAAAAAGATGAATCAGCCTGAGGCAATTATTTTCTACCTAAGGTACTGTTAGTGAAGGACATTTGTACATACTTTCCCTTTGAAAACAAAACCTTCAGAGTTTTGGTGGGGATATGTGAGCTAGTCATGTGTTAGGTAGAGGAGCATTTGTGAAGACTAGTACAATGACTGATTTTCTTCACAGCGTTAGATTTGATGACAAAAATGTTCAACAGAATGTGCATGTTGATAATGCAAAAAAGGGTCATCTTTGATGATCTTTCATCACCTATGAAGGTGGACTCATTCAGGCTCTCGACAGAGATGCTGCAGCACTATATAAATTCTAATTAAAAATGTTAGGAAAAAAGATATTTTGTGTTATTTAAGAATGCACTTGCCAGGGTGTTAGAAATGCATTTAAAAAAATAAATTGCCATTGCACTGGAATGGTTCTTTGAACAATTTTGCTGCAGATTAGATTTCACAGACATATACAGCATTTCTATTTGCTGGCTTTGTATTCTATTTTGCAAGAATAACTGCTCTGAAAAAATAATTTCTCCAGGCAAAGTCATAACAGATCCATATCTGAGGAGGGTGATGATAGGGCTACTGATGAGAGCTGTGGCGGCTCAGTGGATTCATCCTGTGTAAGTATGTTTAAATTATACTTGTCTAACTATATATAAATTTCATCTAAATATTTGCATTTTCTTGAAGCTGCAATGTACAAAATAAACCTAACAAAGTCAGACTAGGTATCTTTTAAATCTATTTCTGGAGATAAGTGAATGTGGACAGATGAAAATAATGGATTAATGTGATGATTTAACCAAATTACATTGGTTTTGCACAAGACAGCTTTTAAACTGATAGTTTTAGCACTCAGGCAGCAATGGTCCTGTGCGATGTTCAGAGCAGAAAGACAAGGCAGAAACGGTGCAGAGATTTGAGGCAAAGTTCAGAAATGAGGCAAAGCAGAGACTAGGAGCTCACGGCAAAATGTGGACATAAATAGAAGAAAAAAACCAACAGTTGGGAGGAGGGCTGGATCATGAAGATCTGACACAGGAAGACAGGCTGGAGCAAAAGTGGAGAGATACTGTCTTGCTGCAAGAAGCTCACATGTTTTTCAGCAGGCCACCTTCCCTCTTGCCATTCAAAGTCCTTTTGGGGCCACCATGGTACTGTCATTGCTCATGGAGAATCCAAAATCCAAAGGAATTACTACAGGCTGTGGCTGCAGAAACCATAATACTGCTGCAATACTCAACATAAGAATAGCTTAAATTTCTACATAGGTCATCATTTAAGGACAAACTCTAGGCTCTAAGGAGGAACAATATGGAGAGATGGGCTTAAATGATCTGGTGGGAAAAAAACGGCTTTTTCGCATTCTCTGTTCAGACTTGCTAGTGAGTTAGTAGAGATGTTAATTTTGACTTACCTATCTTACTTCACATGGTAGTATCTAGAAGACACTATTAACTAGTTCTGCGTGTGAATGTGTAGAAATTTGGGAAGGAAAATATGGTCAGAATCCAAGATATCTCAAGTTTAACTTTAATTTAAGAAACAGGAAGTATGATAAAGAGTCATAAAACATATGTTGTTCCCAATTGAGAAACCAAGAACTCACTATGTTGCCACACTTTTTTTGCTCAAGCAATAGACTAGAAATTAAAAAAAAAAAAAAAAGAAAAAGATAAAATTGTAAATTATTGCATTGTAAAAACCAACAAACTGGTACAAGATCAGGTATATTAACATCTTTCTGGGGAAAAGATCATTTCAGATTAAACCAGAACTGGTTGGCCATGTATTATATTTAATGGACTAATGGAATTTTCACTGTCAAAATAAGAAAAATATTGTGTAAATACTTAAACTTCAATAAATAACTTTATCCTGAATCCCACAAAAATAATTTTCACAGTGTTTCACATTATACTTTTGCCAAAGAATTTGCACTTGAAAGAAATGGAAAAGAATGGTGAACATTTCACTTGCTTAAAGCCTAATTTCTGAAAAGGTAAGTCTAAAAGATGCCCTTTTCCATCTACTCAGTTCTAATTAATCGTTTACTTCTGAACTGTGTAGCTGGCACTTTATGGAGCATCTTTACAGATACAACAGACATATCAATTTATTGACCTGAATCAAGAACAAAAAGATTTTCTTTTCAGTTGGATTTTATTTTAAGCCCACTGAATGAAGCAACAGTTGCATGTAAAAGTCCTATGAAAATAAAATACCGTTCCAAGCACTTGTAAGAACTTGCCTGTGTTTTTCACAGTGGTGAGTCTTGGCTGTGATCAACAGAAGCATTTTCTCTTTGCCTTGGCCTCTAGTCATCTTGGCTCCTTGTGCAATATTTTTCTAATATTGTACTGAAATTCCTGAAAGGACAATTTCCCAGCATGGTAGTTAATAGTCTGTGTGCCATGACTAATATTTCTTTGCAAATAAAATTAGTTACATTCACAGTTCCTCAGTTCTACTACCCCTAGTTCTCTACTGAACACTTGATTACAAGAACTTCATGTCTCAAATATTTCTGACTGGCAGTGTTGGCATATGAATGAAATTAAATTAAAGAATCAAATACAGCTAAAATAAAAAACTTTGAATATAGTATCATTTTTGAACTGAAAAATTAATTTATCTGCTGTACCTTGATTCCAGCCCTCTGGATATGACTGACATGGTCATAGCCTGATAATGTGTCCGTCAAACACCACTACTTTCTAATTGATAGTCTTGTAGCTGAAATGGCCAGGAGTTTTTACCTCCTTCTGAGGAGAAAATAATCAAGATGATCTTGCAAACAGGCCATTCGGGTAAAAGCACATCAGTCACAAAATATAAAAATGGTGTTTGTGCTGCCTTTCTTGAGAACACCTGCTGCTGTCTTGCTTGGTAGGTGAAAAGTTTGAACTGAAGTATCCTGGCATAGAAATAATGAGAAGTTGGTTGAGTAAATGCCTGTGTTTTTAAGAAGTATGAATACAATAAAGCTGTGAATTTTGCATATAAAAAGCTCTTTAAAATATTTAATGAAGGTGTGGAAGGCACCATAGACTGAATAGCTTATGCTGTGAGCATAAAATGAATGCATGACATGAAAATGCATGTAAACTTGGTGCTTACTATCTGGGCCCGGTGCCAGAATTTGCTTACTGCCTAAATCCTTTAATGTTTAGACTTTTACATGCTGTTAGTACACTGACCTCATGTGGGTCTGACAGTTAGGATCTTTCAAGAAGGATTTGCTACTGACATTTTAAGAGTCCCAAATTTTATCAGTACTGATTCAAATTCATCTGACAACAGATGAAAACGACTGGTTAAACAGAAAAACTCACTGAAATAGTCAATAATTTCTATTTCTAGGCCTCTTCAATAGACTGCTTCAGTAGAGCTTGGCTGCTCTATTTTCTCTCCATGCCAAAATGATATTTTGGGTTTATTTTATATTTAGTAGCCCTATTTACTTACAGTGTAACCCTGCAGTACTCATCAACATTTGATTTCATACCTTCCATGGTCCAGGGTCAGTTCAGATCACTGAATGTCTTCCTGTTAAGATTCAGACTAGCAATACAAATTATGATCTATTTGTCAACAACTGGCAGTTACTATTAATGATACCTGGAAAGACCAGTCATCATTACTTTGGATTATATTAATAGGTGTGTAGAAAGTGATTAGGGCACCCAGCCAGTTACACTGGAGAAACCTGACATGAAGAAAGGTAGATAAAGGCAGCAGTTGGTATTCATGTTTCCCACTGATACAGTGATTGTCGACTTCTCTTTCAATTGCCTCAAGTTTGATCGAGTGTTAGTACCAATATGAACAGTTGAATTTGGATTGCTGTTTGACCTTAGAAGTCATTGGTGATAGACATAATTCAGTTTATGAAAAGACAAAAAACCTGATACTGCCAATAGTTTTCTGCTGGTAAAAAAAGTCACCAATCTTGATATTCTGGCACTTCTGCTGACAAGTGCCCAGCAGACTTATCAAATATCACATGTGAGATGATATTTTGCAGCAGCTATTGCAAATAAGAATTTGCCAAACAGTAAGTGTCATCAGAGACATTTACTAAGAAATAAAAGGAAGGTCATCTGGTTTCAAGGTTAGAAGACTATTAACTCATTACTCAGAAAAGATTGTATTCAACTTGGAATGACATCTGAAAGCCAGACATAATTTCTGTAACTTTAATTAAACTGAATGACATCCATGATAGGCAGAGTGGCAGTCTGCAGGGTCTACTAGACCAGTGGAAAGATCACTTTGAAGCAATTTGCTCATACTATCATGCCTCCTATGTAAACAGGAAGCTTCCCTCAGCCAGAAAGAACACGAGATCACAGCCAGCTCCCAGGAATCTTGTAAGGTGTCAGAGTTGGTAAAATCACCGTTAGTGATAGGTGAGTTTTGTAGTTTGTCTGGATAGGCTTTTGGGCTCAGTGGGTACTCTGTCTTCCCTTGGACTTGAAAAAGTTTCTGCTCAAAAATGAGGTGCTGGGTTTACACAACATCAGCAGAAACCTTGTTCTTTTGGCATCCACAGTGAGTCTGTTTGCTTCTTTATCCATGCCTCTGTCAGCAGTGCAATTTAAGGCAAATTTGGAATATCTGGTAGATATTTAGACCAGATGTTTTGCCTTTGCCTAGGTTCCCACATTACAGAAGCTTTCTAAGGAAATAACTGAGTTTAGTGAGCCATATCCAGTTTTTACTGTCTGTGTCTGTTAGGCACTTAATTCAGCACATCAAGCAAGCCTAGAGGACCTGAGGAAATGACTCAAAATCCCAAGGAAGAAGTACTACTGATGAAAGAACCCCCTGAAGGAGTGGAAAGCTCTGTTTGGATGCATGACAGCTAAATGGCATTTTAAGTCAGTTTCTATGGGTGCATGGCACAGCTGGGTCCTGCGTGTTCTGACTATTCACATATAACACTGCTCAGCTGACGGGCACATTGGGATAAACAGCTGTTTGTGGTATTACGTTGCACACAATTCTGCCTAAAGAAGATCTTAGCTACAATGGTGGCATTTTTTCTTGTTCTTTCAGCATGGTGAATGTCTGCAGCTGACAGTCAACCTAGTCAAGCAAAAAAAAAAATGTGTAGTGGAGGAGAAATGTGAATCAGTGTGGACATATGCTATTTATAACTTTTCTGTTACAGATACATGTTCCAGAAACAGAGATTGGCAAATGTGAATTATAAACCCTTTTTCAGTATGTCTTCTGGTCTTATTTCAATGCTCAAGTCCTTGGTTGAAGGATGAAGTGATATCAGAGTGAACTGCTGCTTGTGCAACTTTTTTTTTTTTACAATTGCTGTCTCATACTTCCCAAACGTAACTGGTAACAGCAAAACTGGATAGCAAGTTCCAGCTTGTCTCCCCAGGATTCAAGATTTTTTCTCAAAAAGAACTTGGATACCAATATGTAACAGTGCCATCTGGTGTTATCAGCGACAGTAATATTGTTTGGTTGTTTAAATATTCAAGGGTGTTTAACTACTGATTTATCACAAAACAGAAGACAGGACATCAGCATCAGTCCTCAGAAATATTCCTGAAATGCTGTGATCTTTTAGATATTACCAGTTTCAAGCTGATAATACTGTTGTTTAGACAAAAATATCAGTTCTTTGAGCAGAAATAAAATTTCTTGTTGATTTATAAGAGGTTGTTTCTTCTCTTTGAAAGCAGTGGACAAATACATAGATAGCACTTTTCCTTAACCAGCTTGAATATTCCGATACAATATGTTTTAAAACAGTGGTAGTGCCTTGACATGTAGAAAATAACAGTGGAAATATGAGCTGATTAAGTAGAAAGAAAAATATTTCATGTATGTGACAGAAACTATGAAGGCAAAACGGATGACATGGTGTTGAACTTGATTCCTTTTCAAACTAGTGACCAATTAACTGGCTGTGTTGTACTTTCAGTCAGAGTACAGGAGAAAAAATGGATTGGCAAAATTTTTATTCTTCTTCTACCAAAAGAATGTCAATATAAACCCAGAAATTGTCGCAGTACATGGAAGCATTTTTTTTTAACCAGTGAATATATTTATGGTATTTGCAACAGAGTACAAAAGCTGCTTGCTGATCAATTTATAACTGTGAGAACACCAATTATTTTAATTATTATATTCAAATACTATATAATTACTGTTGCATTCTAGATGTCTTCCCTGAAGAAAACAGATCAAAAGTGGACATAAGGATCAAAAGGAGTCAAGGAAGATGGATACTTCCTCCATATCAAGTAGGATTTTTGAATAGTCAATATAAAATTGCAGTAAGCTTATCTACAAATATTACTATTTGACCTACGATCCAGTTCAAAGTCTGTGAAAATCCACAGTTACATTGAAAAAATCCACAGATTAAATAGATTTCCATAGAAAAAGCTTTTTGTTGAGCCAGTGGATTATTTTGCTTACTTTGACTTACCACTGGGTCTACACCCTTCCTTTCAACTGTGATGGAAATACCTGATGGCTGTTGGTAATGCTAGCAAAAGCCCATTCCCTATGGTATATGAAGGAGCTCCCATGAAACCTAAGAGTTTGATCTAAACCGTCTTTAAATTAAGCTATAAACAACTGTTTATCTTCTCAAAGAGGTTTCATGGGAAAATGAATTAGACACACTAAACTTTAGGCTGTTAGCTGGTCATTAGTATTCCTGAGAAAAAAACCCAACAACCCAAGTTCGTGGGAAGCTACATCAGGCTGTTGCGATATCTTTCAAAGCCTCTCAGCTACCAGGGCTGGAGCAGGTGAAGCCTGTTCTGAAACAAGGCAGGGCCCATGGCCACACAAAGGCTTCATATCCACACAGCGAATCCTTGTTGCTGGCATCCCTTGGGCTAATGCAAAACCAGCAAACTACTTGCAGTCCTGGTTCTCTCTTCTTAGTGTTTGTTAGTTCTCCCTGTGGGCCACGGCTTTGCATTTAGGGCACCAGCACTTTTTGGCAATAACAGCTGAGACAATACAAAGCTGAGATAGGCCTTTCCCAGCTAAGAACTTATGGAGAAGGGAAATCCATCTGCTCAGTTTTGTGCTTCCTGCCCTGAACATGAAAGCAAACCACCCTCTGCTAACACCCCTCTCCTTTCAGAAGGTGTCTCCTGGGAGTGTGTTTAAAGCCATTCTGCACCTGTGCAACACCAAGTCCGGTATCTGTATTACTGCAGGCAAACACACCTAGAACAAGGTGCAGTGAGAGGCATCAGCATCAACCTCAGGAACACCCAGTACTTTCTGCACATTGCTCCATGATGTGCTCATCTGACTGAACTTTGATTGAATCCCTAATGAGATTGCTAAGTGTAACAGTTATTCTCAGCTATACTCATAAACCCAGTTGAACAGAAGTAGCTGAAGTAATTTAAAAAAGACAAATAGTGTAAACCAAAAAGTCCGGGTTCGTTTTTACTGTATTATTTGTCCTCTGTACAAAAAAAATAAATATAATTTTCTTCTGCAGACAGGATAATTCCAGCAGTAATACAGTATATTCTGTAAAATCAATATTAATCATTTTCAAATTGTTTGCTTGTTGACTTTCTGAGGACAGTAAGAAATCCTTAGGACACAGCACAAACAAAATGTTCAGCAGCAAGAAAATACGTTTGGCATTTTTTTGCATCTTACATTTCACATTTGACCTTTAGAATACTGTTGTCATTTAGTCACATAAAGGCCATAAACTGTGATGAATAGCCAATACCTAATTCATAGTCATGCTTGTCTTGTAGAATTCTGAAACTACCTGTGAATTGCATTAGATGACCAATAATATGGTTTAAACATTTTAGTACCTTCTTTCATGATCTCTTGGCTACTGCTAATGAACTGTGAACCATGCAAGCATGAAGAAAAACAGCACAATTTTTGTCCCCAAACACAAGTCAGTAACAGAAAATGAAGTCCAGACATGTAATTTGAGCTGATTTATTATATCCTTTCCAACAGATAATCTGGTTTTTATTTTACTGAGGATCCTCAAAGTGTTCTTATTTTATCAAGACTCCTCTCACACTGCTTTTACAATGATGGAATCTTCATAGCAGTGATTGGATCCTAGGGAGAAGATTATATTACTCCTGTTCTATGAAGACTCTCCTTCAGATGACTGTTCATAAATGAAAGTGCTGCTGGAGTAGTTAAAGAAGACATAAGCAGTCTGAGATTTAATCAAATTATATAAGCACTGATCTAATCACTGTTAAGAAGTATAAACATGTAAAATATTACTACTAACTCTGTCATTTCTGGTCCTGGGGTAAAATCTTGGGTGTTAGCTACCCCAGGTTTTTGGCAATATGCTACAGTAGCAGTAGCAGCTATTGCATCACTTACTCATCGGAAACTAAAACTTCACTTGCCTCTATGCATCCCTCTGAAGGCTGATTTGCACGTCAAGGGCAGTTTGTCTGAACAGCAATTTCACTGACAAAAGGTTTACTGGGAGTAAGGAAATAAATAGAGTAAACCTATGAATGCTTTGTTTAATATGCCTACATTTATATTTTGTGCAAATTAAATGATACAGGAAGATCTTGAATAATGTTACAGAAAGAAAACACTAATGCATGTATTTTCCCCAGAGCACCCTGTGGCTCCGATTCCAGAATCACATTTCTAACCTCCACATTTTACTCAACTACCTCTGTCGTCCTGATTGTCTCCCATTAGATTTTCCAGGTTTTGAGGCATTAAGGCACCTAATGCTTTTTGTTCAGACATTCTCTTTCACTTGTGCTAGGATATGTGAACAGGCACACGAGCATGCACACACCATGCTCATGCGCAGAGCTTTGAATTAATGTTTTTTTTCCGAGTCTATTTATCAGAGAACATTAGAGTTTTTAATTATCTTTTGATGGTTTATCAATCCACTTAATAAGCCCAAAGAAGCTACATTTTCAGAGCATCCTTGTATCAGGAATGATAAGCCACATTTAATATGCATTGACAAAGTATTTTTCTTGCGCTGGGCAATGTTTTTCTAGAGCTTCTAACCAATTGCTTCTAACCAATTTGCTTTACAGTTTTCTTAGATATTATTTCATGGGCAAGCCTATGTTGTCTGGTGCATCTTTGTAAAGGCATCATCATGGGTAGAGATGAAAAGGTTTCGACAAAGTAATTGGAGAATAACATAGAATAACTGGGTTCCTGTTTTTAACGTTTTGGCCATATCCCGTCTTTCTGCTTTTTGATTATTTTAAAGAGCACCTTTAACATATACTGAGACAGAGAGATAATATTCTTTTCAAAGCATGGAACTACTGGCTGCAGTTTTATAGCTCACGGCAAGCAGCCTAGAGGGCTTATTAATACTTGATGAATGCTTCTGAACGTCTCAGCAGTGAGGAGAAGACAAACAACACAGTAGATGATTGGTGCTGTGCCTGCCAAGAAGGACCTTTAAAGCATGATTCTCTATTAAAAAAAAAATCCTGTCTGGGTGTGATCCTGCAGTAGCAATAGCATGGAGACACAATCTCTGCCTTATTGTACAATAGAAAGTGCATTGACACATGGTGTAATACCAGTAGCAAGGGTTTCAGCCTTTCGTCTCTGCCTCCTCCCTATACACAACGCTCCCTAGGTCTCTATGGCACACTGCTTTCTGGCAATCTGCATCTGCATACCATTGGCAGGCTGCAAGCTGTGGTGTGAGGTGGGCAGAGGTGGTTTATCTTCTGCTCCCCTGCTGCAGGGCAAGCACAGCAAGGTGGAGCGGTAGAGCTGACGAGGGAAACAGTAACCACAGGGACCTGTGCATCACCAGCTTCATGCATTCAGCAGCTGTGTGGGCTGCGCTGAAGCCTAACAACGCCTTTTCTGAGATCTTGAAGGTATTCTGGGAAGTTTGGGTTCAAAATTCGCCACTTCAGGTACACATCATAACTGAAGCAGACAAATATCAAAGATGTATATAGGCGCTGAAACCTAATAATTGTTGAGCCAAAGAACATACAAATGGAAACTAACATTATCACCACTCTTAAGTGTCATTTACTCTCTGAACCTTGTAATTCCAAGCAGCCTGTTATTCCCATCTTTCATTGTTTTTCTGCTCCAAATCATGGAATATCTGTCTCTCGTGCAGCTGGTTTCCTTCTGCTCTGTTTCTTCTTGCTCTCCTCAGATGTCCTGACGTATATATCCTTTGTCAGGTGAAGCACATGGTCAGACTTACTGAGCTGTGTGCTTGCCTGACTCTTGGAAATTAGGCTTAAGAGATCCTTACCTAAGTGTGACACAATATGGGTAGAGGATCATGCACATTTTCTGCAATTACATTGTTTGTACCAATTGTGCAAACCAATCTAATTGCAGAAAATGTTACTCTTTTACTGGGGTAAATCCATCATATGAATGAAGCAGACAGACCTATATTTTCTTCTAAATTAAATTTTTGGTCACATGGACGTCTCACAGAGTCCCTCATATCAAACAGAATCCCTAAACTGCACATGGACTCTTCAAACTACAGGAACCAAATTACAGCTCTGCTTTGCAACCTGTGTGCCAAGTCTACTTCAAAAGGGATGCTAGTAATATATATTTAAAAGGTATGGCCATTTCTACTGCCATGGCAATATTCAACTTCAAATAAGAACAGTTTCAATAAAATACAATTTCATTTCAATTAATCCATCAGGGTCTACAAATTTCCCTTTTTCTTATTTAATTTTGGTTTTGTAATCACAACATATTGGAGCCAAAAAGAGAAAAAAGAATCCCACTCCAGGGGATAATGAATTATTGCTTAAGGCAGCTAGATCAGTATGAATCTATATAGGAAGCCAAAAGTAAATCAGTAAATGAAAATGTATACTTAGAAAAAGGCATTTTTCAAATGTTGAAATTAGTATTGGACAGAAAAATATCTAACAGTATGAATCACAATTTTTAATTCTCAGTTCAATCCCTGATCTAAACAAATTGCAATTTAGGATCTGAATTATGTGAGCAAATTAATCCAGTAAAGAAAACAGCTTGTTACAGGATCTGAATCCTGATCATATGAAAACATTTGTTACACAGACCAAATGTTCTGAAGAATAGAAAGACTGAAGTTTCTTCCTTCAACAATAGCATAAAAGACAAGTCCACTAGAATCAATTGGTGTATATGGATAATTCAAAACAAAGAAAATGTGAGGCTCACCAGACAACTACTTTTCCCAGCTCTGAAAGTTGATATGTTGGAATAAAAGGACTTTTCTTCTTCATGTACTGTATATTGTAGTAAATGGACCAAATTAATTCTTGAGTTACACAAGTGCAATTCCTCTTGCACTCAATGATGCTACCCATTCACAAATTATTTAACTGAATTCTTTCTG
>JAOEHX010047617.1:0-12470 GCA_025448015.1 Bolborhynchus lineola | reverse complement strand
ATTTCCCTTTTTCCAGTCATCAGGAACTTCACCTGACTGCCATGATTTTTCAAATATGATGGACAGTGGCTTAGCAATTTTGTTCACCAGCTCCTTCCAGACCTATGGATGGATTTCATCAGGTCCCATGGACTTGTGCACGTTCAGGTTCCTAAGATGATCTCAAACCTGATCCTCTCCTACAGTGGGCCTAAGATCTTCCCCCCTCCCTGTCCTGTTGACCTGAAGTCACACAGTGCAAGTTCATTTATTGCTTGGTCCCATTTCCTGTCAAGTCACTTGCCTTTTAGGTGAAGCACAAGATAGACAATGGCGCAGCAATTACTTGAGCATGCCTGTTTAAGCAGGACCAGTAGGAGAGTTAACTCAAGAGCATAAGTGCTTAGCATCTCCCCTACCCTGATCTGTCTGGCCTCAGTCTCCTTACCACCAAGGCCAGGCCCAGCTGCCTAAGGAAATGTGCAGGGAACCCTGACCACTGTTACCAGACAACTGATCTTCCTGAGACTGTACCGAGCAACTCTGTGTCCTGGCAGAAGCAAAGTGCCTGGTGAAGTTTGCTATATCCACACAAAGAAATTCCTAAACACCAAAGCCGAGCATGGGGTCTCCTTTTGAGGGGAGCTCCCTGCAGGTGCACCCTTACAGGCGACTCCTCTCTCCTCCAGTGGCAACCCCCTCGTGTAAAGTTCATTTTTCCGCCTTTTTCCATGACTATGAGCATATCAGTATATCAGCCACCTGATACCCATTTAAGCCTGCCAACAGTATCTATCGTTTCCAATATCAGTTATGGCTGATGGGGTCACATACGTGCTGGGCTGGGCACATATGGCAGCTCAGGATGGCTTAGGAAGATAAGTTCTTACAGATATACTCCTGGGTGACATGGTGATATCTGTCTCAGCATCTCTTCCTGGCTCATCTCGTCCATCAGTCAAGGATTCAGATAGCCCAGCATCATCCACCCCAGTCCAGCTTCATGGCCTCTCACATGATACAGCCACAGGTTGGTCATATCCTTACGAAATATCTGAATCCTCACTTTCCCCATGGTATGGAATTGTTGACAGAGCACTCTCAGTCCTTTCTCCTGAGAAATCCTCTCTTTCATATGTCTGTGTTTTGAGAATAAGGCCAAACAGAAAAGTCCTCTGTTCTGGACTGTTCTGTGCTTGCTTGTTTTTCTTGCATATCTGTTGTGCCTTCATTGATCTATGTCCAAAATGAATTTCTCTGTCTCTTCCTTCTGCCTACAGTCATTGCTCTTCTGCTGTTCAACCCAGTAATTCCTTATGATATGATCAAAGGAATCAAGGCTGCCACAGGATACTTTGGCTGCCAGTTTAGTGTTGTATTCTATCTCAACAATTAGCCACAGGAACAGGCTATTAGAATGAATGAGGAAAGCATAGTCAGTGCCTCTTTGCCTTCCTGTTTGTCAATGAGGGCTTGTGCACCTGTCAAAAGCCTTCCAGTAAAAGCTACCTGATTCACACTCCAGACCCATATGTTTGGAGAAGAAGAGATAAAGTGTGAAAAAGCTAATCCAGACCATCAGACTGTGTATTGAGAGATGGAGCATATACTGCCATGCATATTTATCATGACCAAGCATTGCATTGCATTGATGGGATCACAACATATGTATTGGGTTTGGATGTATCTTCTGGGCATACTTCTCCAAGTCCTTTTTTGTGCCCTGGAGTACACTGTTCTGTTTTGTCTTCCTCTCTTTCATACGTCTGTGTTTTGAAAATAAGGTCATACAGAAAAGTTGTGAAGAGGCCCACATCCATGTGCCAGACTTTGTATCTCTTCTCCAATTTGTTTGCTTATCATGTCTACATCTACTGCGCATGTGAAACTGATGAGCTGTTCCACGGCATTACAACTTTACTTTCCTTTGTCCTCTTTTGGGTATCTGGACAGCCTCGATAGATAATTTTATGACTTTCTGTGGGTCAAAAAATTCTGGAAGGGATGTTCATGTCAGAACATCCTTGACATCTTTCAGCTCCTCCCTGTTGTGGCCTACAAATTGGGTAACACTGTGAAGAAAAAGCCCTTTAAATTATAAACATCAGTGTATTGATGTATAATATATGTGTACTGATGTAGTTGAACATGAGTAAGTTTCGTATTTTTTTTCAGACTGTGTTTGAGATTGTACCTTCAACATTGCTCAAGTCTGCCTCCTCAATCACATTTCCCTTTAAGAAGAGTCTCACACTCCAAGTTAAGTGATTTCATTCTTTGAAATTGATATTCAGCCTTGTGTGGTTTAAATTTACCAAGCTTTTATAATTTCCAATCCTATCTTCTACTGCTGTTGAGGTAAGGGTCCTGCTGCCCTGTCTGCTAGGCCATCAACGCACATTTTCTTCTCTGGTAGTTATAGCGCTTGGGGCCATTATACTGCAGACAGGACAACTATGCTGAATTTACTCAAAAAGGCCATTTAAGAAGGCAGTATCTGCCAAATGCTGCTCTCAAAGTGTGGATCTTGGAGCACATTGTGTTCCAAGGAGATCTGTTAAAATCCTGCCATTGCATTCCATTTACTTAAGAATTTGGCTTATGCCATCTCAGAATGGATTTTATTTCTTATGGACAAGTGAAAGCATTCCCTTTCATTTGTTTTTGTTTACCTCCTTTGAGTTCACACAAAGTCCTCTCTGTGCAATTTCCCTGACCACTGTGGAGTCAATCCAGTCTACGGGATCTTTTGTTCTTCATCATGTCACACAGCTTGCCTACTAACCTCTTCTTCAAAACGTGCAGAAATTGTCATGCAGCACACCTTGCAAGCACTGGGTCTGCTGTTGGATGTTGCAGGGAACTTCCCGTGTAGCCCATAGGTCTATTTAGCACCCGCATGTGTAGCTCCATATTGTCCTTCTGAAATTCAGTGGCACATAGCCTCTTGACCAAACTGAGTGACACACACATTTAACTCCACGCTAGATGTCTTACATCTTAACCTTTTGACCTTCTCCCTTTCTATTTGAGTGTTAGGGTGTGCTCTCCAAGCTCGGTTCCTGTTCCTCCAAATAGCAGTTCTTTGCAGATGTGTTAACTCTTCTACTTTGACATGCACCTTAATGCTGACTGTGCTACTGCCAGCCATGAGCAGCTTGTGATTCTTAATTGGAAAATCCTTTTCCATTTGCTGCATTGTCTTACAATCCTAAAAACATCCCCTTCTCATCACATGAGGAATCCCTTGCCTCACTCATTATGCACAATTTCCCTGCATTTTGTAAATGTTGTAACAGTGGCCTGGGTCTGTTTTAGGTTCCATATACTTCTTGCATCATTTGTGCTGATTGCCATGCCACTAGTAATGTTCTCTTCTTTCCATTTTTCTGCCTTCCACCAAATTTCAGTCTGTTAACCTTTTCCTAACCAATACAGCTATGCACACTGTACGATCTTTCCAGCACCTTTATCTTGGACTTGTATTTGAATTTTATCTATTGATTTAGTGTATTCATGCTGGCCTTTTCACTGTCAGACTCACCAAAGTAGCTGTTCTATTTAATTAGCAACTTTTTTATTTTTGTGCTTTGTGACCATCTGGTCAGGAAACTTTTTAATGCCCCTTATTAATAGAAATAACCTCTTAGCTTCGGACAAAGCTCTATACTGTTTTCCCTTTGTTCCATGCTGTCACCTTGAGCCCTTCGCTGGTTAATGACATGTTTTGCAAGAATACATGATCCTCTGGCACTTCCAGACTTCCCATAAAATGCACAGCCTTATCCTCCTAATCCCTTCACACAGCACTCTGGCCTTACCTCACACTTCTGGGTCTGCACTGTTGAGCAGTCTTTTCTACACCTCCAGTTTAATTGTCCCGGGAACATCTAATTTCCGTTTCATGCTCTTCCAGATGTCTTTAGTGTGTCCCCTGATTCTCAAGGCTGCAAAGGCTCAATAGCAACTTTCAATATTACCTCTCTTTCTAGGTCTCTCACACTTTGTACTACTGTTTTCTTGATGAGCAAAACAGATTTCAAGATAAATACATTGTCCCAGTGTTCTTTTGCTTGACATTTAACAGCCTAGTGTGTTGAGGGACACATTGCACCAAACACTTCTTGAAGCCTGCCCGCAGCTGGATCTCTGAACAACATTTTTTCAAACAAATGCATCCCAGTAAGTTTCAGGGTAAACTCATAGCTTCAACAGATTTGCTGAAACCTGCTCACTGTCAGCTTTTGGGTGAGGCTTCACCCAAGTGGTGTTACCTGACTGAGGTGGAAGTTGTGAAAAATTTGGTAGTTTTGTTTGTATTCACCCACAGTTTGACCCAAAAAGCTCAATTCTAAACTGAATCTGAAAGGATTGGAGACTTTTTTTTCCCTCTCTCCTGAATGAATTATTTAAAGCACAGTAATCCAAACTAATGTGACATTCAGAATTTCCAGTAAATGGAATAACACTTGAAAGTTCATAATGTATATGCCACCTTAATTCTTCTCTCCTCATGTAGCTCCAGACTGCTGTATAACCAAACATAATCATATACATTTTTCAGCAGTATTTCATAATGAAGTTCTAAGACAACATGTTCACAGTGCAAGATACTTACTCTTAAATGACTGCAATTCTACCTTTTCAGACTGGATGTCTGAACTGGCCTTTGCAGTACTGCGCTCAGCCAGTTCATTTTACTGAAACAAATCTGCATTCGCTTAGTGACATATTCATAGATTACAGACAAGAGAGAAGAAAAAAATTAGTTCAGCTTTGGGCCTTTTCTCTACCTTTGTTGTATCAAATAGGTGTATGTGGCAGAGTAAATAAACCTTCACCCAGTGCCATCCTTCCCTCTGCTTAAAGTCAGTATCCACATGCTTTTGGCTAAGGGCTCTGGGAAGATTTGCTGCCATTCTGGACAGAGTTTACAGCATCAATAGATTTCCACATGGCTGAAAATTTGCACTGCTCCAGGAATTTCATCATAACACAAGCATGGATCTGTCAAACCAGCTCTGCTTCTCCTTTAGCCTATTAGCATCTGAACACAAATCATGGAAAAACACAAGCCAGCAACAACAAAACTCAGACCTGCAGAACTAGCCTTCCTTCCCTTGCTCCTAGCCTGCAGCCATTACTACCTTTGGCTGCAATCTTGTCACACAGCATCCTGTAACCTCAGTAGGGTCACTGGGCTGTTAGCTTACATGGAACTCAGCTGCTGAGAGGCCAGAGGGGTTTTGTGGCAACTGGTTATTCTTTGGGCTCAGACTGCATTTCCATTTCCTGTGAACTTCAATATCCATGATGTAGTTTCTACACAAATACAACCAAGTTACACAGTACTGAGGACAATCTTTTAAGTGAACTGAGCTGGACAAAGTGGGGCTACTAGAGATCTCATGCCACCCTTCCCAGCAGAGAAGGATAGCTCCTACATGTGGTTGGTCCCACTGTAGATGATGGCTTCTTTTTCCTGCTGTCTCACTTGCTCTGACAGTTTCAGTTCTACATTTACAAACATTGAAGGTCCAGACAATTCCAGTGCTGAAGCATGTGTAAATATGCATGTAGGAGGAAAGGGGAATGGAGCATTTCCAATTTGCAAAGAGCTTCTAGATGAGTCTGTGGCAAATAAGATGTAAATGTAACCCTGCATATGTACATACACATATGTATGTGCACATATACAGATACAAAGGACCATATAATCTCATTTATATAGCTACTGTCATCTTCAGACTATCTCACAGTAATAAGAACATCCTTGTGAGATAAGATAAAGGATCATCTTCCCTTTCCAATATGCAGCAGAACGCAGAGGCATGAGCTGAATCTACAAGAATGAATCTCCCAGCCTAGTTTGAAGGAATTCATTGAAACTGAGCGACTAACACCACTGTAGCAATCTTATAGAGGAAAGTTTATGGGCTCAGATGGCAAACTTCACGATTTTTTCCTGGGGCAGCTTAAGATACCACCATCCTTAGATTTCAGCTAGTCCTGCTACAGCAGTAGCACACCTTGCAACACCGTCATCAGAAAGGGAGAAGCTGCTGGGTGCAGATTAATATCTTAGCTCAAACTTCCCTTTACTAGCAACTGAAGCTGAACTGTTGGAAATGAGGGGCAGGTGTACACTCCTTTGTGTGCATTTTCAGCCATGGTCAGTCCCTTCCAACAGTTGTACATTCACAGTGGGCTCAGATTAGACTCTGGAGCTACTCTGATAGCAGGATGTTCCTGGACACCAAATTGCACTGTGATGCATTAGCACCCTCAACAGATATCCTTCAGGTCAGGGGTCATTTTCAGCAGGCAGGATTACTGACATTACGCTGGGAAACTAGACAGCTGGATTTCTGCACTGACCACCTGTGTGGCTTAAGACAAACTGCTCTGCACTGCTCTGCCATGGTTTCCTTACCTCTAAACTGAGCATATGCTTGAGGAACAAAAATAGATGCTGCTCCTCATTCATAGCTCAGAGCAAAGAATTAACTACATTGTGGTGCTTGTGTCCAAATGGACACACCAATAAAAGCAACAGAGCAGCTACAGAGAGTCTTCATTCTCTCCCTTTTCCCATGTTACTGTGCTCAATGGTAAAATTTACAATCTCCATATTTGGAAGTGCCCCAAATGCACTAAATGCCCTTAGATACCATGTGCAAACTAAATTAAGTCTTAGTTTAAGAATGTTGTTAAGAAATTAAGCAGCTTTGCAGAAACAAGTTCAAATTACCCAGTCTGCTACCTCCCTGCCCTAGCCAGCAAGACAGTCTTAAAAGTGCAATGAGGCTACCATAGAACCAAATCTGCTGTAGTCCTTCTAGACAGAATTAAGTTTTGGAGATAAAACTTCAAAAATATAAAGGCTTCAATACCAACAAACACTCAACCAGCAGCAGCAGCCTAACAGATAGTAGGGACAATAAGATACACATACCTAATGATAAGGTTTGTGTTACTGATAGAGATCATCAATATAAAATGGAGCCTAAAGCACATACTAATTGCTTTTGTTAGTGCACTCCCCTCACTTGAAAGCAAAAAAGGTTCAAACTATGCCTACCTACTTTTTCACCTTGGCTTTCCATTTGCTTGATAGAAATTCAGACTCTGTGGCCAACAAGTGCTATGATTCAAGTTGTCCCTAGCTCCCTGAGAGACATTTTTTCGCACCATTCCAGGCTAGAGAAGGTGAATCTGTGGTGCTTCTCTCTCTGTTAATGATGTGAAAGGACAGAGACAGTCCATGGCTTCAAATTCAAACTTTTCTGAGGCTAAGATTTTAAGGCTTGAGTGGAAATCTAACCATGCCTTGGACTGCTCTGCAAACTCAACAACTTATCAGCTCAGGAAGGATTGCTGCTACTGTGTGGAGGGAGAGCTCATGCCATCTTGCCTGAACCTGAACAGAAGCTGCAGTCACATCTTGAATGTTGGCACTGTGCAATATAAACCTCTCAAGACCAGTTTGGCAGCATCCCTCCCAGCCCTGGCAGGAGCTGTTATTCAAGTTGTGAGGATTTATGGTCCCCTCCATTCTCCATAAATAAGGGCAAATATAAGCATCCATTATGATGTGTATACTGCCTGGCAATGAGTAGCTCACTTTCCAGAGCCACACAGTCCTCTATGACTTCTTGCTGCTACAGAGAGGCTGCATTTCAATGAGTGCCAAAGAAAACACATATTTACCAGCTCAACCCAAAGCTCATAGAAGCCATTGAGCTTTGGTACAAACCCTATCACTCCCCAAAGTTATGACATGTAACATGAGTTTATATTATCAACTTTTACTCTGTCTTCTTAATCAAGATTACCTCTTTGAAAACGTCACTATAACGCAAGCTGAATATTTTGTGTCTGAGGACCCTAAAAATTGGAGTGAGTCACACATCTCTTTCCATCATGCTTTGCAAGATGATGAGATATGATTGAGCAGTCACAACAAAAAATACTGGGTTTTAACTTCTTAAAGAAATATGTTTGCTTTATTTTTCTTCCATTAAAGGAGGCTCAAGTTTTGGGTCATTCTGAGTTGAGCTTCTTGGAAAAGCAAGGGGCCAACATGGCTGGTATTCACAAGGCAAAACCAAATCCCATGTTAAGTTTATTGCTAGCCATAAAAAATTAGATTATATTGATTTTTGCCAGTGAAGAGACTATTTTCTCACAAAGCTTTTTCAGATTGGATTGATTTGGCAACCAAAAATAAAACTATGCAGAAAAAAGTCAATAAGCTTCAAACAAAGGTCTACTACTACCAGCACCCTCTGTGTCAGTCAACAGCTCTTAGGCTTCACAGTTCAGTTAAAACTGGGAACCTATCAGCAGAGCTTGTGTTGTCCAGGAGTCGCCTAGGAACATGACTATGTGATTATAATTCTGATATTGTGCATAGGAAGCAGAAGTATGTCTCTGCACCAAAGTTGGTCCAGTAATTTGCCCTGCAGGCATGGCAAACATCCCTCACACCAAATGAGACTGCAGATGATGTACTTGGGAAATGAGGCTGCAGATGCTTGCACTTGGGAGGAAGTTGATCTTGCATCCACCTCTGAATTAAACTCCAAAAAAACTACTTTGCAATCAAGTTATATGTCATAAGAAACCATAAGTACAGTTTAGAACTGCTAATGTTCAAAGCATGCTTTCAGATTCTTTGAAGAATATAATGCCTTTCCAGCTCAAATCTTAAAATAAAAACTCAGACCTTATCACCAACACAGGGCCAAGTGGTGAGGAGCAGCCTTTTTTACATGGCAAGTGTAGCGCAGGCTGCCATACATGTCTTTGGTCATGAACATAAACATCCTACTTGCACCTTTTGAGAGAGTAAGGGATTACTATCCAGGCCAGATGTTGTGGTTGAGTCTGCACGAAGTAAGGGTAGATAATAATGTGTACGCTGGCATGGTGGACACTTGCAACATCCAAATTTGTATACTGACATCTTGCTTTGTGCAGTACCATTCCTGTTTCTTGTCAGGAGATAGTTATCGTCAGAATGCAAAAGTATGAATGTCAATTCCCTATGATTTTGCAATTCAAATGTTCTATCATTTACAGTCTGCATTTAAAGTGTTAAGTATTTTAGCACCTAATAAAATATGATTCTAGGGTAAACAAGCTGCTGATATGATACAAAAATTGGTCTGCTGTCTTCTCTTTGTTGATGGAGGTAACTAGGCAATTCTCTACTTCAGCCACAAGTTTCAAGGTCCAATTCAAGACTTACAGAAAGAAGCTTTGTGCCCTCTGTTAGATGGAAAGGATGGAGCTAGGCAACTCTGCCTTTCTGCATTAGCCCCATGGGAACAATCACACTGATCACTGAAAGCAGCAGAGCTTATAAAAGAAGTAGTGGGAAGGCATGATGATCTTCATGGCAGAGCTGAAGGCGATGGCTGTTGCTTAGGAATGCACATAGAAGCAGAATCACACGGTGTCTGGGAGCGCTTTCAAGACAGCAGTGGATGGGTTTTTCACCACAAAGACAAAAGATGAATCCCAAGGGAAGAGGAAAGTGATAGCAATGCATAAGATGACTGCATTATCAAGCAAAGCTTACAAAACTAGAGGACTCTGACATAAACAAATACCACAGGATGGACAGACAATCCACTGTGATGAACGAAGCCAAAGAAGTGACTGTCCCCTTGCAAGCTGATAATTTAGAAGCAGGTCAGGTACAAGCTCCTAAAGCTCAGATGCATTTCAGAACCACTCCATTCCAGGCCACTAGTACCTAAAGAGAAAATCAATGGACAAGGACAGAAATGGGAAGGCACATAAAAGAAACATTCTCTCATCTTCTTTTCGAGAAGTATATGCAGTATAATATCTTCTATCATGCAGGTGCTTTGACATCTGTTGTAGGGGGTTCTAACAAGTTTTATTGAAGGGAAGAAGTAGTTGTTTTCTTCCTGTACGTGCTGCTTTTTGTGTCAGGGTAAAGAAGCAAACTTTCCTTTTTGTGAAGAGTCTTACAATGGTGTTTAGTCCTTGCTGACTTCCATGCTGGCTGCTAGGAAAGTTCTCTCTCTGATCTGGGAGAGACCCTCCTTTTATGGATACTCCCCAATAAAAGTAAAGGAGCTAAGAAATCACATACCTACAATCACACACAGCTGCTGATGATAACAGTCAAATTATGTTTCTTTCCATGGAAGAAACACACTGAAGAGGATGCAAATTTTGAATCTCCATTAAGAACCAATGTGGTTTACAAAACATTAGTCCTATCCCACCTGCAAGAGTCCAGTGACATTGACGCTTGCTCTAGCTCCTCCAGAGTAGCTCCACTGGAGAGTCCATAAAAATCCCCTGGACACACAGGCAAGAAAAGTGATGGAAGGGAGTGCTTCACCTACATAAAAGAAAGAGCATGTACAGACATGTGGTCCCTGGGCTGAAATGCTCTCTGACACAATCTGAGTGCTGCCAGAGAAACTCTCCAGATCTTCCTGCAGGCTAATACAGCCTCCCACTGCCCTCGCCATCACCCAGCACTGATATTACTGTCAAATGACATGTGCCAGATCTCCCTGACACATGACCATCAGCCTGGAATCTCCTGCGCTGAAGAAGAAAGAAGATGAGCTAACCAATGCACAGGCAGGAGACATTTGTCCACTTCTGGGAATGCTCATGCTGGAGCTGCAAAATCAAATCAATGCTCTTCAAAAGTCAATGACCACATATTTAGTCTCCATCCTGCAGAAGGACATTCAGGCATCAGTGGGGTGTGGGAATATAATTCAGTGAGGGCACAGTATTCACACAGCAGCAGAATGGGGCTGCTAGCAAGTTCTACTGCATGTACGGGAATGGTAACTTTCAGAATCTTGTAACACAACCAAATTTGGCAGGATTTTTGCAGGGACAGCTAAACCCACCTCTTTGACTCCAGGAATATTTCCTTGCTAAACCTCAAAGTCATGTGCCAGACCCCTAAGGTACTGATTACTCCTTTTCTTTTTTCCCCCAGCAATGTTAACACTGGCATAACTACCTAATTTTCCCAGCTGAAATAGTTCTATTAGCCTGAATGTGTAGAAGAAGTTAGCCTGAACCTAAATAAGTTTTGGTTAAAGGAATTTAAAGTTTAAGATGTTCTTTTGTGATTGAAGAGGTCGTGGAGGGTGGGGGCTGCCCTAGGAATGTGTTCATCATCTTCAATAAAACTCCTGGACCCCACTCTTGCCCAAAATGAAATCTCAGAAGGTGCTGGGGCAGGTATATGAAAGGCTGTAATTTTAAAAATCATTTGTACTGAAGTTTTCATGAAGAAGAGAGCTCACTGCAATGCTTAAGCTGCATCTATTTGACCTCATTTCTGTGAGAACCTTGCAGGGACATCTACTGACGCCCCTATTCCTCCTTGGCCTAGGAGCCGTTAGCTGGGTTTCCCCACATGGTGCCTCCCCAGCCAGCACTATTTAAACTTTTCTCAATCTTATGGGGACAGACAATGAGAAAAGGTGTGAAAGCTAGAAGATGGGGTCTGACTGTTAAGTTTCCAGAAGGAGCTGGCTTTGGACTCCCCTATTCTCCACAAGGTTAAATAAACCCCACTGTATCCCTAAGCAGACACACTGTGACAGACTCCTGAGCACACGTTAAGTAAGCCCTCTTGTGTTTTTATTTTTCTAAAGGTAAATTGTCTGAGTTTTGGAGAAGGTGGCGTTTGTGCCTGGGTGGCAGACAATGAGGGAATTGCTCCATCGGCAGCTGAGACGGAGCACTATAGTAGAGCAACAACATGTGAGTCGGCGAGAAAATAGCTGGGAGGAGGCAAGCAGAGAGATTAACTCCTTTGCTCCATTTCCAATCTCTCTGCAAATTTCTGCCAGAGGGGGAAGAGAAAACTCCATTAATATCTCTTCCCCTCCTTTACCTGGCCAAGAGCATGTTATGCTGTGACTGAGACGGGACCTATTGAGGTGGAACCTACTCGTCCTGTCCTCAGTTCCTGTGACGGAGCAGATCACTTGCGGTGGAGGCGACCATACAGTCAGTGCTCAGAATTACCAGCCGGGTTTTCCTTTCAGCTCACATCAGATGCTGCTCGGTTCCCTTAATTCTTTGGGTTAGTTCCCGTTTTCATTCTCTCTCCCTTTGTCTTGCTGATGATGCTGGCTGCTTCTCAGCTCGGCTGAATCCGGGTTGTGCTGAGCACGATGCCATCTCAGCCGCGGTCTTAGGGGCCATCCCCAGTCACCACGGTTTTAAACATGTTTGCTTCAAAAGGGGACAGGAAAGCCTTTCTTACTGTAAGGCACAACCTCGGGAGGTGAAAAAGGATCGGGAGATTCTGGTGTTCGACTCTTTTCTAGGGGGTCGAAGAAATATCAGTTAAATAAAAAAGAAACACTCAGTGTTCACACACTCTTCCCCTTCGCTCCCCCCCCCCCTCCCCCCGCGCATCCTCAGTCGCGGTTAATGGGGACCCCATTGGGGGCTATGGGGGGGTC
>JAOEHX010047616.1:0-23365 GCA_025448015.1 Bolborhynchus lineola | reverse complement strand
AAGAAGTTCGAGTTATTTTTGGTTTTTATTACTTCATAACAAAAGGGAGTGCACCACAAATAAATCGTAGAATTATAGAATAGTTAGGGTTGGAAACGACCTTAAGGTCATCTAGTTCCAACCCCACTGTCATGGGCAGGGACACCTCACCTTAGACTATGTTGCCCAAGGATGTGTCCAACCTGGCATGTTTCATTTTAAGTCTGACTCTCAATTTCTTTTGTTTCTAGTATAAGTAAATGTTTGATTTGGTGACAACTATATATACTGAAATCAAAGTATACGAGTATAATACTCCAGTATTTACTCATATAGCTATTGTTCAGTTTTAAAAGCAAGTTGTTAATTTTATTGCAAATGGATAATGCTTTTTCATGGCATGATACATACCTAGCAAAATGGGCAAAGTTATGCAAACTGGGTTTTATTATCTATGCATTATTTTGAAGTTGGCAGTCTCACAGAATTTTAAAGAATCTTTTGGAGTTGTTTTAGTATTTTAGATATGGCTCAGTTTTTTTGGTGTGTAAAACAATGTATGAGATTGTCTTCCATTGTATGATATATTTTTGTTCTTACAGACACAGAGAAGAGGATTATTAAGGATTATGAATTTAAGATTTTACAGCAGGCGGGGAACAGAACAGGTATTAAGGTCTAGGTCTACCTCAGAAATGTCTTTTAATGTCTCATAATTATCTGTTAATGACTGCCTGAGATGCTGATTGAAAGTGGTTTTTAATTTATGCAAATGAGAATTAACATTTCTATAAAAATATAAGAAATTAATAAGCTTTTAGCATTGAATGGAGTAGCTTGCTATTTATTTGGGTTTTTTTAAAAATCCAGTTATTCTACTGAAGCTTGAATCAGAGGTTTTCAGCATACTGACAGGAACAGGTCTAGAGGTGTAGAGTTTGTTATTAACTGTAAACTGTTAGTCAAGGAGGAAGGGGTAAAAAGCCACCATTTGTTAATGAATGTAATGATCATAGCATGTTATATATTCCATAAGAAAAGAATCGATTGTGGTGGTGTTTCTCAAATGCACACCAGATAGATAAATATGAGGACCAAAGCCCAACTTTTTGCACTACCCCACTCCCACTATAAACCAAACAAAAACACCCTTGACTTACAGCCCGAAATTCTCCTATAATATGGGGAAGAAGAAAATGAGTGGACTCAAACTAAGCCTTCATGGCTTAAACAGGGCAGACACAAAGAATTGATTTGTGCAGTCTGAGATACTATGGAAACATTTTGCTAAGTAGCTTCAAGGGTTTATCATTGGTTGAACTTCTATGACCAAGATGTGTGTGAACCTAATGAAACTGCTGAACAGAATGAAATTTATTCAGCGAACCCTGGATATGGGCCTTGTATTCTCCGCTTCTCTGGATTAGTGAGTGGTAAATCTTGAGTGTCATGCTGATGTGTAGGTGTGCCAGGCTTTCCACACAGTGCTTGTGGCTTTCTTATACATGCCTCAGGAGCTACCCATGCAGTACTCCAGAACCATTTCCTATCCTATCTCTTGTCTACTAGTTTTGTGTAGCCTTTTTAGATGCTCTTTTTTTTTATCCTTCTTTTCCTCCTCGTAAATAATTTGTTTTCCCCCTCGCTTTTTTTGTTTTGTTTTGTTTTGTTGTTGTTGTACAATAGAAAAGAAAAATGAAGATCTATCTATCATCCTAACCATGTCCTCTTGAGAGGGAAAAAATGCTGGTCTGAAGTTATATGGATTTTGGAAGTGCCTTTAATAGATTTTTGGGATATTTAGGTGACTGGTTAGAAGAAGAAATTGCATACCTGATTGGAAGGGGAAAACAAATCTTTCTGAATCCCTCTCTCAAGGGTGGAATGGGGAGAGATTTTATTTTCTTCACAGAAAATACAAAAGAGAAGGGTGAAATAAACTTTTTGCACTGGAAATAAAGTCTAGTGCTGAGTGTAGTTGTGCTGTAGATTCTTTCTACTTGCTAGTACTAAATTTACAAAGAAGAGCAAAGGTTGCTAATCATCCTTGTGCGTTTTAATCCAATTTCAGAGATTATGGTTTCAGTATGTGAGGTATAATTTATATTCTTAGTGGTAAATTGGCAACAGCGTTTAGGTATGACAGACACAGCAGCTTAGAGGACTTGTATGTTAGAACTAGGTATATTGAGATTTGATTCTTAGTGTTGCTAATTTAAATGACACTTACAAATTGTGAAGTGCCAGCCTGCTGAGGTTTTCAGTATCTTGTTCTGCAGTTCTCTCAAATTGACAGGCTGTTTACTGAGGCAGCATTGCCTGCTTTGCCAAAACACTGATGAATATCTATGCATAACACTACTAGGGTGGTAAATTTGAATGTGTTAATGGCCACCCAAATTCAAGATTTAGCAGCAAGAGAATTATTACAGACTACTGCGTAAATGTTTAACTCTTTTAAAGGTCTGTTTTGTGTAGTATTGATCATTTATCTGAATGGGTTATATATTTTAGCTTCACATTTCTAAGTCCTTTAACAGTCTATTGTTCTTTGTCCTTTGTGCATGCAAATTGATTTGTCAAGAGGGAATTACCATTAGAAGGCATGTAAAATTCCTTGGCAAACTACAATAGGGATTGCAGTTCTCTAGCTGCTTAAGAATATAATCAGAGAATACTTTAGAAAATTTTCTAATATAAGTAATTCTTAATTGTTTTTTCAAAAAAGCCTTAGTAATGCTCTCATTTTCAGTTAAAAACACATTTTAAGAGTGGATTTGAGCAGTGCTTTCCATAGCTGTGAGCAGATTGCTTAATAGTCATTGTTTCTATACCATAGCTAGAACTTAACCTAAGAAATAAAAATAATACTCCCCCAAACCTAAACAAACAAACATACCCTGAAAGAATATTACCTACCAGTAATGTTCTTTAGAAATGCTGTTTAAACTTCTTACGGATCTCTAGTAACTTTTCTGTACTTCATTTTGTGTTGGAGTGTTTACCAAGAAAGGAGGGACTAGCTTAAAAACTGATCAGCTGCAGACTTAGACAGTTCTCACATTACTATATAGGAAGTTTTGAAAAGCAAACTGCAGTTGCAAAAATGGGGGTTTACAAATAATAAAATTTTTGGGAATCTACATTCTGCTGTCTTTCAGTGAAGACTAGGCTCTCTGAGAACCTAATGGTCTTTCTGAAGACACAGAAGTTGACTTGTGTGGGGAGAGTAAATATAAGTTGTATTTTCAGAAATTGTTATGCATTGCCAGTGGCACTAAGTTTGACTTCAAAATATGAGTGTGTATTTAGAGGCTCTTGTCTTGTGAAACAGTGTGTAGATCCAGTTGTATTGTGTGGGAGTTCATGAATCCTTAAGGAAATATTTTGTTAGAAGTACATTTTGCCTCTGAAGATATTCAGATCTGAAGGAAAACCTAAATCCAGAAGAATTTTTATAGTCTTCATAAAGTTTACTTACAGATGTTGAATTATTTCATCTACAGGAACTTACCCTGCTACTATATTGTTTAGTCCACTACCCAAAAGATTCTTGAATTCCGTGGCCTGAAATGAACAGTTTGCTTCTCCAAGATATCATCTGTGTATCTCTTTCATTTCCTGCTTCCTCCTGTCCCCCTGCACCTTTCTTTTGATTGTAATGGTGTTCACCCAAAAGTTTACTCCCAGTGAAGAAGAGCTGTACTAAGCTGTGTTTTGGTAACCGTCTTCCCTGGGTGGACCTGAGAGGCAGGGCAGTAGAAAACTGAGGCTGCTGAATGTTTTCTCTGAACAAAGAACAACCTGCAGATTTTCTTTCAAGTAGCTCTGTATTGCTGTCTGCAGTGTTCTCCTAGGAATGCCACGCTTTCAAATTTTATTTCCTGTGTAACAATGCGATACAGAAGTTCACATTTCTACAGAAAGCTACCATAACATTATTCTACCATATATATAACATAACTATATATACCATTGCATACTATAACTACCGTACAGGTTGATTTTACTCTTCATGTTCCAGTTGATATTTTACCTTTATTCTGACTTTCACCATAGATGGTCTTTGATTTTAAACATGTTAAATTTTCAGGATGTAATACTGTACGTTTCCTTTTCCATACTATTAAAAAAAAATTATTTGGCATTTTGTGGATTTTTCAGGGAAATCCTTTGTGTGTGGGGGGTGTTTTTTTGTTGTTTGAATCATAGAATTGTTATTTGATTAGGTATTTTTTTGTTTTGTTTTACTTTGCTGACATAATATTTTGCAGGATGGAGTTTTCAAGATGAATCTTTCTCCTGATGGAGCTCTTCTGGCAGCTATTCATTTCTCAGGGAAACTGACGGTCTGGTCTATTCCATCTCTCAGACAACAAGGAGAATGGGACCAAACTGATCAGGTAAGAAGGATTTAGATACTTGTGGAATGTATCTTAATCCTCAGAGGATCTATTTCCTCCGAGATGAGAGTGGCTCAGTTGACTGGAAAGATAGTATAGAGGTAAAGCAGTGAACTTCGTATGTTCTCAGCTTTGTATTTACTTTGACAGTAATCTCTATCTTTTAACCATAAGCCCTAATATTAAGAAAAAAGAGTCATTTGTGTTGCAATGAGTTTTTCTGGGAGGCATTTTGAAGCCAACTGGGTAACACTGCTAGGGGTAGGTTTAAATACTATTTTAAAGTATAAGTGGTGGTCAACACTCATAACTTTGTTTGAGTGATTAAACCCGAATTCTGCTAGATGTCTAATGCAATAATCTGTTCCTCCCTCAAAATTTACCTTACCTTCTGCCAGATAATGCTCCAGGGTAGATTATTCATCAGACTGGTATTAATAAGTCACTGCTTTCTACAGGAATTGTTTGCAAAACTTGGTAGGGGGTCTTAAGTTAGGAATTGCACAGAGACTGTCAAACTTTTATGTAATTAGTGTGAGTTTAAACACTGGGATTACAAAATTAATTTGTTTTCAAAGAAAATTCTGAATAACTAATACACTGTCTGGGTAACGATAGCACTTTATTTTAGTTAGGAAAATATATCCATGTTTTGAAATTTGACAAATCTGACATGATTCTCACTAGTATGTGAAGTATTCTGGTTTTACTCTCCATAATTTCTTGACCAGTAGATATGGAAAGGCTTTTCACTTGGAGCGCCTGTTAGGTTCTAAACCTGGAAGACATGAGCTGACATCAGGTTTAACCAGAGTAACCAGTCAGACTGGATCTTTGGTTATTAGACGTATATGGCACCAATTACCACTAATATTTCCTACACAGTATTGATCTAAGATGGCTTTACTGTATGAGTGTTTTTCTTATTAGAAAGTTAGTGTAGAATAAAACATTTGCTACTTAGTAATAAACAGTTGTGTTTTAGAGCATATGCTGATTAATAAATCCACGTTATGTTACGATTTAATATTTGCAGTTTCTGATTCTTCTCTATAATTTCCTTTTGCAGGGTAAATCTTTGCACAGTATATTGACTCCTTTGGAAATGCCAGTGCAAAATATTTCTGCCATTTTTTGTAGACAGCTTTAAATTCTTCAGGTTTATGCATTCATATAAAACAGACAGCTTTTTCCCTGCACTGTATTGAATTTCTCTGCAGCCTATGCATTTTGCAGTAGGTACTAGAAGGTCTACAACAAAACGCTTCCTTGGCATTATGTACATCATGTATGGGCGTAGTCTTCTATAAGCGTGGAAGAGGACAAAATAAAGGAAGAAGTCTTCCTTGGGGTATTATGATAACTGTGATGTTAAATGGTGATTTGTAAGGAAAAAATTCAAAGAAAATATAGGCCAAAAAATTTGGCTCTAGGAAAGACTTAAGTCAATAAATGCTTGTAGACATAATGGTATTTTTCCATCCTGAACAACACTGGTGTGCTCTTTTAATCTGACTACAAAAGCAAGATTTGGAAACATGGCTGTGGTATTGTGTAGCTTAAGTTTTGGTTCTTGGAGGTCAGATAAGCAGTCAGATCTGGTTAGACTATATTGACTGTGAAACTGTTGTGGACTGGGATGGAGTTAATTTTTTTCCCAGCAGCCTGTGCTAAGTTTTATATTTGTGACCAAAACAGTGTTGATAACACACCAGTGTTTTAGCTGCTGCTCAGTAGTTTTTACACAGCTTCAAGGCCTTCTCTGTTCCTCACTGGTGTTCCTCAGATGAGTAGTTTGGGAGTGCACAATGACCTTATAGGGGGCACAGCCTGGACAGCTGACCTCAGCAGACAGAAGGGATATTTCCTCCCATGCAACATGGTGATCAGCAATAAAAACAGAGGAGGGGGAGGTTTTTGGTGGGTAGCCATGGCTCAGAGGCTGTTTTGCGTTGTTCTCTTTGTGGGAGATGATGAGTGATTGCCTTTGCATCACTTGTTTTTATATATTTATTTATTTAACCTGTCTTTCCATTGCTTATTAAACTGTCTTTGTCTTGACTGATGACTGTTCTTGCTTTCACTCTCCTTACACTGTCCCACTGGGTAGAGGAGCAAGGAAACAGCTGGGTTGTGCTTAGCTGCTGGCTGACTTCAGCCTATTGCAGAAATGTAGTTCCAAGCTTCTTTAGGAATGTATTTTTAAAAAAACAAAAACTAAAAATCAAAAAATTCTGCTCCAGTGTTGTGCATGTACATGTGTGTAGGTATGCATGTCTGTCTATACCTGTACTTTAAATGTGCATTTCAGATTTTTGTGAGAATACGGATTTTGCTCAAGGATGCTTATGGTGAATTGTTACAGTTTTTCTTTGCTTATAAAAATAATGTGAATTTTTAAGCAGCTTTCAGGAATTTATCATGTAGTGAGGGTGGTGTAAAGAAGTGTTCAGTGTTTTGACTGTTTTTAAAGATTCTTGCAGGTGAAACTAGTGTCGAAGCATAATGGATATTTGCATTATGTGATTGATTTCTACTTAACCATCACACAGTCGTAGTTATTAAATTTAAGTGGCCTCATTTAATTAGCAGACCCTTTCTACTAAAAAATTAAGTCTGAAAATCACCTTCTGCCTGACCCAAACCCGCTTCTGTTGTCTGTGCTATATAATCTACCTATACTTCCATTGCATTGCAGTTGGGGGCAGGATTACTGTCATCTGTATTTGTGTTGTTCCCTTATATTCTGTTATTACTAAAGTTATAAAAACCAGAGCAATTCTAAATGTTGCAGTGCCTCATTAAATAATGCTGCTTCTCTTGGTGCACTAGTTTTGAGAGGGGCTTCATAATTATGAAAATAACCATAGTAAATCCTTACAACATTGTAGTAGGCTTATAGTCAGAAACACTGCACAGAGCAAACAGGAGAGCTATATTGGAGATTCTTCATTTATATGCTTGCTGTCCTGTGTGCAGATGTACAAAGAAGCGCTTGGTCAGCTTCTGATTGCTGGAGAGCCTTTATTTCAGAAATCTTTAGAGTGTGATTACTAGGGCAGGTCTGTTTGTACTTGTGTTTTCTAATATGGTCTTTTAAAAATCCAGAAGTCTATTTTGGTATGATTTTTATTTCTTTTAGTTTGACTGTCTGGAGGAAAGCCCAGTGTCACTACAGCAACTGTATATTTTATTTTCAGGAAAAATTTGAATTTATGGGGAACATTTTCATTGAAAGATGAGTGAGTGGATCAGCAATAGAATAAATAAACAGGTTGTCTGTATGACAAAGATTTACTTGCATATAATTTTTATTTCACACTTTTTTTATTATTTTTCTTTTAGCCAGGTTATGATGAACTTAACCCAGACTGGAGACTCTCTAGTGAAAAAAGAAAGAAAATAAAAGGTGTGTGGTACAGTTAGATCATTATTTTATATCACTGTGTAGTTAAAAATATACAAATATACAAACATATAAAATGGCTTAATTAAATCTCAGAATAGAGGCCAAAATTGTATGTATGACTTGAATTTGTAACACGGCATAGCTAAATCAGTGTCACAATAGGTTTTTAAAATCTCTTCTTAAGAATACTTTTGTAGCCAGGGCCGTATCTTATAGCCATGAATAAGATGATATTTCAATTAGAACAGGACCTCATTTATTATTAATAATGTGATTAGGACGCTGTATAATGCTGAACATTGAGCAGATATCTCAGCCTGTGTCAGAAGCCACTACATCACTGTCCTGCGGGTAACGTATTATTAATCGACAGTCTAAAACATAAACTGACCTTTACTTTTTCTTTCTATGAATGCCTAAGAAATCTTGAAAGCTAACATCATTTAAAGATACTAGTTTAAAATTCTAAAACAAAAGGGCTTTGTTTTGTCTGACTGGATTTACATGCATGTCAGTCTCTATCTTTTCCCAGAATTCAGGTTATTGTGTGCAATCATTTATCACCTGGTTATTGCAGGGCTATTCCAAGAGTGCAGAGATAAATAGCTATTCCATGATCCATTCACTACTGCTTCTATGCATCTATATTCTTGAAAGATCCCTGTTTCTTTTTACTATTTTTCTTGGTGATTCTGTCTTTGGCTTGTTTCATCTCACCTTCATGGGTAGGCTGCTGTCTAAGCACTCAAGTGCTTAACAGAAAAGCGATAAGCGCATCAGTTTCTCAGGGCTGTTTGGAGAAAGACTGCTCACATCTGAGAGGTAGGAAATGACACTGTAGTGGACAAGTTGAGCTAATTCTGGTGAACATTTTGTCCCATCATCCAGTTACCATAATCAGGACAGCCTTACAAATGACACAGCTTCCATCCTCAATTTGTTTGTTTTGTTGCTTTAGTCTTCTTAAATAGCCTCATCTTGTAGACTTTTTCAGGAGCCTTCTTCATAGCTGTCACTTGTCCTCAAAAGTAGTATAACCTTTAAGACTTTCATCAGTATTGAGTTTGTTGCCAGGGAGACTGGGTCAAGGATAGCCTGGAAAGTCCTGAAGCACATCTTTATCAAATGTCTCAAATTTGTCATATTTTGTGCAAGTAAATCAGTTTACTGTGGATTTTGCCAAATAATATTAAAAAAAATAACTACATTCACAATTGTTTAGGTTTAATTTTTTTCTCCTTATCAGCTTTATTTAATACAGAACTGATTTAGTAAAATATAATTGATCTAAAATACAAACTTAAAGAATCAAGGGTGCACATACAGTAATCAGTGTTTATGAAATTAGGTTATCAGATGACACCTTATTAACTGAAGTAACTTCTGATTAACTGGTGCTTTACGTTATCTTTGTATGATTCATTCTTATTTATGTGTTTGTTTATTTCAGATAAGGAGTACTATTACTCACTGATAGATGTCAATTGGTGGGCAGACAGTTGTGTCATCTTGGCTCGCTGCTCTGGTGCACTGACTGTGTCATCAGTCAAGACCTTAAGAAACTTGCTAGGGAAGTCATGTGAATGGTTTGAAAGTTCTCCTCAGGTCACTTCAGCTCATGATGGAGGATTTCTAAGTCTGGAGGTGAGGAATGTGCACAGATGGATACTGTTTTGGAATGTAGTAGAACAGTTTGCTTTTGTATATGTAATACTAAGGGTTTTGTGTGTGTGGTGTGGTTAAAAACAACTTATAGAAAAAGTGATTCTGTTTCCTCATGTCTAGATAAGTATTGCAGGGAAATTCTGAACTTGCTGCAATTTAACAGTCTTAATAAAAACTTGATTGTCAAATAACTTCTGGAGAGTAGAAGAAAAACTCCTAGAAGACTGAGTCTGACTGAGAGGAATCTTGCTGCAGGAAACAGTTTGTGTCAACAGTTTGTCTGCTTTGTATGCTACTTCATTTGAAGAATACTGCAGACATCCCTCTCCCATTTTGAAACAGATGCTTCTTATCCAGGGAGTGTATTTAATAGAAATGAGGAACAAATTTAATTTAAGACAAAGCCATGCAAGAGATACTTTTTGTTGTTGTTGTTCATCTTTAGTAGGATTCCAGGATTGAGCAGAACATAACAAAATTAACTGGGAATTTTGTGTGAAAAGAAGAAAATGACTCTTCCCTAAGGCTTACTCTGAAATAGGTCTTAAACATCTTAAATGAAAGTTTAAAATAATATTTATTACAATATGTCAGTAAGTACTGAAGCTGCATGTAGGTTTTAGGAAAGTTTCATTATTCTGGAAATAAGATAAGCCAGTGACTGGTATATTACAGCCTAAGGATGTAGTCTGAGATTACGTTTGCATTGAACGGAAAACCTTGCTTTGAATAGCTAATATTTGAAAAAACTACCGTATAAGCAAGTAAGGTGTATAATAGTGGATGAAGATGCCTCCATAGTTCTGTCCTCTCTGTGGTGGTGTGCAACATTTAGTGTAATAGTGGGTTACTATTAAGAAACCTTAACTCTTTCTTTAGTAGGTGAGGGATGAGGCCTCAGATATAGGAGACAGGTGGAATCAGGTTTTGTAGATCATGTCAAGCAAGCTGAGAAATAAAGGATTGAAAAGAGGAAAGAAAAGGTGTTGATTCTGAAATGTGAAGTACTGGAAGTGGAGTTGTACTCAGTTCTCACCAAGGTAGTTGAGGTGTACTAGGTGGATGCTTCATACTCTATTTTGTTTGCAGTGTGAGATAAAACTTGTTCCAAAAAGATTGCGCCTGGAGAGCAGGCTGAGCGATGAAGATGAGGGAGAATATGACTCTGACTCAGATGATGAAACCTCTGCCAAGGACAGATACTTCAGCTACCTAAAGCAAGGTCTGTACTTTGTGACAGAAATGGAACGATTTGCTCCTCCACGGAAACGTCCACGTACTATTACAAAGAATTTTCGTCTTGTCAGTTTGAGATCCACTACTCCAGAGGAGCTCTACCAGAGGAAAGTAAGTATGGAAGGAAAACCCACAGCTCTCTTAATCAGTTTTATTTGGAAAAAAATTTCTTGTTTTTCTTTTAATTCTTGCTATGTTAAAAAGGACTTAGGCACATAATTCTAAGGGTGTCTTAGCTGACAGCATACCATGTTACCTAATTGAAGGGATCGTTGTTTAAAACTAGCATTTTAATAATTCAAATGCGATGATGTTTACTGGTCACTGACAAGACATTGTGTATCATTAGCTTGAAAGTATACTCCTGTGAGTGTTTACAGAAAATAAAAGGCCTGGCAAATATGTTGAAGGAAATCAGTTTAGCTTGTTAGTAGCCAGGGAATGGGTTAACTTATACGCTGATGTTAATGTAGTTTACCTGCATGGTTTTTATGCAGGCTTATATACAAATTAGGACTGTGATTCAGTTTTACTGAACAGATACATTTTAATTTTTAAGATTACTCTTAGTACTTAAGAGCACTTTGTCTTGTCCATTTCAATAGTTCTGATGGTAAAGCAGCCCACGAGTTTCCAGGGAGTGCTGATGTCATAGTGGTTACCTAAATAACATCTTCCTTTCTCTTGAGGAAAAATCTCTGATTTTGTAGATACGTCCATCAGATCTCCGTGTTACTCATGTGTATCTCGAGTCATTCTCTTTCTTACCTGCTTAATCATACCTGCAGTAATTATCCCTCTACCTGCTTCAATACACAGAATTAATATTTTATTGTTTAGTGCGGAGATCAGATTAACTTTCATGTGTTTGCTTTTCAGATTGATAATGAAGAATATGGAGAAGCTTTGTCTTTGGCTCAGGCATATGGGCTTGATTCTGATCTTGTGTATCAAAGACAGTGGAGGAAGTCAACTGTTAACGTTGCGTCAATTCAAGACTACTTGGTGGGTTTGTGTTTTGTGACTTGTAGTTTTCTTATCAGTGTTATTGTTACAGAGATTGAATTCTCAATTGTGTTCTAATTTATGCAACATAAATTGATGGCAGTTTGGAGAGCTGTCCTGCAAATTCCATTTCCTGTTACATGGAAGAGTGTTATCTTACTTTTTTAGCCAAAGGCCTGATCAACAGACCTTGGAAGCTAATAGAAATCTTCTATTTGGAGTATCTTCTAATTTCCATTAATAGCAGCATGCTTTCTGTAATGTAATTAGCAGTAGATTGTTGCCTGGCAAATGAATAATAATAATGATAAAGCATTTAAATAACTTACAAGTATTTTAGAAAATTAAATGGGAAGGTGAAGTTGGTATCCATAGCTATATAGCAAAGTTTGAATAATAGGATTTACTGTGAACTCCGCTATCTGCAGCTGTAGCTTTTCAGTGAAATCCAACGTGGGGCTTTTTTGGCTTAGAAAAAGACTTCAGACTCAGCAGGCAAGTGTTGTCAGAGTGGCACCATCTATTGGTGCTATAGGGTAGAAATGCCATCTAATTTTTTTTTTTTTCCTTTTTCTCTCAAGTCAGACATTATTTGAAAGTCAAAATAGGATTTTTACAGGTAGTCATTCTCCCATGTTCTGTGTAATCTCAACTGAAGATCAGCAGATATAACCAATAATGTTTTGTGGTGCTGGTGTGTCTTTTCTGTCACAGAATCCTACTGGCATGTGAAGAGGCTGATACTGAAAATGATGCTAGTGTTATTGTGGAATACACTTGGTTTATAAGAATTGAGTTTTAGTCCCCAAATGTCACATATAATTTAGTGTAAGGAGTGGTACTAATTAAGGAATATGAATAATAACATCTGTTCCAGTTGTGAAATTTCTGCTAAACCACTTGGCATTTCTGTGCCCTTTTCTGCCACAGATATTCTGAGGAAATTATATTTTTTCATTCTCACCTCTTTTGTTGGTTCACTTTGTTAATGATCATATTAACTTGAGATCTTCTTGAGTGGAAGAATCATAGAATAGAATCCTAGTATAGTTAGGGTTGGAAAGGACCTTAAGATCATCAAGTTCCAATCCCCCTGCCATGGGCAGGGACATCTCACACTAAACCATGCCACCTAAGGCTCTGTCCAACCTGGCCTTGAACACCGCCAGTGATGGAGCATTCACAACTTCCCTGGGCAACCCATTCCAGTGCCTCACCACCCTCACAGAAAAGAACTCCCTCCTTATATCCAATCTAAACTTCCCCTGTTCAAGTTTGAACCCGTTAACTCCTTGTCCTCTCACTACAGTCCCTAATGAAGAGTCCCACCCCAGCACCCCTGTAGGCCCCCTTCAGATATTGGAAGAAACACCTTAAACGACTGTAACAATCTCCAGTTTCATTGCTTTGTGTTGAAGCATGTAACACTATATTTATGCTCTTGTTCTTGGACAGAGCAAAATTAAGAAGCGTGCATGGGTTCTTCATGAATGCTTGGAAAGAGTTCCAGAGAATGTGGATGCTGCTAAGAAGCTGCTTCAGTATGGCTTGAAAGGCACAGACTTGGAGGCTCTTGTGGCCATAGGAAAAGGAGAAGACGGTGGCAGGTTTGGGAAGAGGTTTTCTTTGTTTTCTTTTCTAAAAAGTGGTGTGTATGGAAGTCTTTCCTTATATTTGATAATATTTTTTATCAGCCGTTAATGTTAAGATGTTTTCATGGATATAAAGTTAATGCTTTGAATCAAACTATTCTGCAGATGTCCACAGGTACCTATTCTCATTTACCTTTGTAAAAAGTAAAATTACTGTTTATTTTGTACTGCATTTTGTCTTCTGTGGATGCCCTTTATTTTCTCCATCATAGAGAACTTATGTTGTCACTGTTTTTTTGTGAGAATCTGATTTTGTTGTCTCTTCTGGAAGATGCAACTACCTCTATGCATGTGTTTTGTTGTATGATTTAACTGTTGTAATGATCTGCTGTGGTTCAGTGAGGAGGGGAACAAAGGAAAGCACAGTGGGTTGGTGGGGAAATACATGCAGAGACAGTTCTATTCAGTATTCAGTTCTTGGTGGTAGAAATAGATGACTGCGCAAAGAAATACCTCTTCCATTTCCCTTGTGTCCTGTAGTGGTGCTGCTAATCCCAGTGCTTCCTGTGGAATTTTGAAACTTCTGGTAACCATCATAGCTGTGTGATTGGTGGTTTGTTTTGGTTTGTTGCTTTTTGTTTGTTGTTGTTTGGGTTTCTTTTTTGTGGGGGAAAACAAGGTAATGCCTATTATTGGCTTGTTATTAGTGCCTGCTGCTTTACAGCAACAAACCTTGGTTTTATCTCTTTCCACATGGATTACATTGTTGGTTTTGTCTTCTAGATTTATTTTACTGGGGGAGGTGCACACTGAAGTTCCTTATGAAGACTTTTTGTCACCAGATGGAGAAATGGATACCAGAAAGGAAAAAGAGGCCAAGAAGCGTCAAGAACTGCTATTACCAGTAAACTTTTCAATGTAAATGAAATGTTGGGCCATGTTTTATTCAGAGTAATAGGTTTATTCTAACTACAGAGGTGCAAGAATGCAATTACTCTAATGTATGTTATTCCTAATAGGAAAGTGATTTAAATTTTAGTTGGCATTATATTGCATCAGAGTTCTTGGTTTACTTAATTTCTTGATACATTTCCGCACACAAAATCATTAAAATGTGTGACTGTTGTCTTCACTTGCACATGATGTACAGTATGTATTGCAAGCCTGAAAATTTCTGTTTTGAACACAGGCTGACACTGGAACAAAAAGAACTCTGCCGTAGCAGGCTAAAGCTCTTAACTTACCTTGATCGCCTTGAAACCTACAAGGTGAGGGAACTTGGTAACTACCTACAGTTCTTTTGAATTCTCATTCCACAGGTAGTCCTGTAACTTCTTCATGACAGCATCACATCTTTTGTGTTATGTATTGTAGCATAAAAGTTTATAGTTTTCTTGAAATGCTGTAGTCTGTTACTTGATAGAAGTAAGCTGCTTCCTGTTCAAGCTGCTGTGTTTCTCCTGCTTTATTGTTGCAAATGCTGGCTTCTAGTGTTGGGAGGTATAATTTGGCAGAAGCATTCTTTGAACATACTGTATCGGTGGGGAATTAAGTTATGCAACAACGTGGGATATGGAGTTGGTACAGGATTGCTATTATTTTCCTCTACCAGTCTAATTAGCAAATTCTGGTCAAATCTTTTAATGATTCCCGTTCTTCCATGAGCTTATTGAAGTGAAAGTTTTTGGAATGTCAGACCGTATTTTACTTAGTTTTTTAACTTTCAGTTGGCACCAGTCACATAATGACTTTTACTAAATCCCTTTGTAACTAACGTTGTCTAAACCGTAATTAAAATAAGGCAGAGAATTGGCGTAGCTTATCAATCAAGAATGCATATTTTTTTTTATGCATAAAGAAATAGAATCCAACAGCATGCTTTTCTGTGTATATCATACTTATCCTAAGATACAGAAATGTACGCTTTTTGATGCTTTTGTAAATCTTGCATGGAACTCAATCTTTTATAATCCTCTCTATTTTTTTTTTTTTTTCATAAGGAAATCCTTGGAGGGCCTCATGCAGCTGAACAGCAGTATGATGCTGAATTCTTCAAGAAGTTCAGAAATCAGAATATTGTACTTTCAGCAAGAACTTATGCTCGGGTATTAATATTTAGTTTGATTGACTGTAATTTTGTTTTGGTATTGATTTCTGCATTTGCATTTTTCCACCTGTGAACTTGAGTCTCAGTGGGAGTTTAAGAGGTGAGAGGTATATTTGTTTGATTGTATATAAATGTATTCAGTCACCCTGAAATAATTTTCTTTATTGCTAAAGAAAAATTTAAATATTTGTTGCATGACCTAAGCTTACATTTCTTGCTCTTTTCATTTCTTGCTCTTTTCAGTCTAAATCAGTCTTAAGCGGGTTTTGCAATTTAATGTTTTGCCTCTTAGGAAAGCAATGTCAGAGCCCTGGAAATTTTGTTCACTTTCCATGGATCAGCTTTACTTCCACACAGACAGGCAATTCTCTCCAATTTTCCAGAGACTACTTCACCACATGAATATGCTTTCTTGTTGCCTGAAGCTTGGTAAGGATGCATCAATGAATACCCAGAAAGACATTTAGGTTGTTGATCCTTTTATTATTTTTCATATATGGCAATTTACTATTGTTTATTACCGGGAATCAAAAAAGCAACTTTGTATATTCTTGACCAGGCTTCGTTTTCTGCTTTTCTTTGTTTCACTCTGAGCAGCTGTGTGGTCTCTTTTGGTTATTGTCAGGAAACTAGGGACTTTAAATGTTCTTGCCTCTATTACACATAAGAGGAAGCATGGCCTTTTCTGACCTGAAACTGCCTACATTTTCACAGGTTTAAGTCCAAATGTAATTGGTTTGTAATGACAGGCAACATTAGGAAATGAATAATACAAGTGTTTAGCTCCCTGGAAGCAATTACATTTTTTCTGCATTTGTTTTTGAAATGGGAAGATTTTGAAATTGAGCAGTCAGTAACTTCAGAATCATTAATCTTTTTCTTACTGTTTCTCACACATTTTGGTAAGGTAGAACTATGAAAAGCTTTATGCTTTCCTACTCTTTCATTTCATCATATATTGTTAGTTTACTGTCAATTTCATATATATTTTTATTAGAGAGTCTTTCTTGAACATCTTAATATTCTGTGTAATTAGAATAATTTTTTTGCTTCTAGAGTGTTTCTTTCAAATACTTCAATTATGAAATTAGTTTTGAAGTGTATTGTTCAGTACCCATAAAGAACTGGGTAGATTTCATTATTAAATATTTTGCAGTAGGACTTTGAACCCTTACTTCAGAGGGATAATTTTTGAAGTAGCTAATAGAATTTTTTTTTTTTTTGGTAGTCTTCCAGAATTATAGTGAAGTTTTATACTTCAAAGTTTCAGTAGTCCCATTTGGATAGTTCTGCATATAAAAGAGAGGTTTTCAAATCATCAAGTTATTCCCCAGAAATTTTTTCTAGTTTGTAATACTTAAAACTTGTGTCCTTTCTGAGTAGAAGTTTGTCTTTATTTTGTGATATCCAATACTTACCAGTGCCCATTTTATCATGTTGGTAGTATTAGGAACACAGTTATGGTGTGAAAATACTTGTTTTAATCCTTAAGGTAACAGGACAATGAAGAGAAATCAGTGCAGTGTTTATAAAATTGGTAAAATATATTCCAACTTCAGTTTTATAAGATTTGTAATGTGAGAGGGAGAGAAGAAGGATCTTCTTAAATGTGGTTGTGATATTTTATTGGTGTTCATAAATAGATTCCCCTTCTTTCTGAAAGGTTGTTCGTTCTAGGGTTTGTTTTTTTATTTTGTTGTTGTGGTTGGTTGGTTTGGTTAAGAAACTGACTTATGTGCTAAGGGGCAAAATGCCAGTTAAAATAAAACATTTCACCACTGATCTAGTAGTAAAGATGTGAAGTTATGGGTTAAGAACTTCATTTTACCTGCTGTTGAAAAATGGGTGTACATAGTTTCTTCATGAGGTAGATAGAACTTTTCAGTGCTGTGACCAGGTTCACAGCTTACAGAACAGTTGATACTGTATATCTTTGAAGTGTTTGTCTTTAGGCAGCTACAAAATGGGGATGAGACCAAATTCAGATCATGTAAACTCATAAAAAGATATATTAGATCTGAACTTTTCCTAAAACTGTTTCCCTGTTGCAAAACTGCTTACAGTACTTAACAGTATTGCTACACTCCCTAAAATTCTGTCTTATTAATAGAATTAAATATGTATTAATAAAATACCTGTTAATGAGAATACTATACTAATGAAGTAGTCTTAAGTTGCACAAAGTAACATTTTCTTATGATCTTAACAAGTTATTTGTTGTTGTTTGTTTTTGTTTTGTTTGTTTTTTTTTTTTAATGGGTGAATCTCCCTCCCGCTTCCCCAGTCCAAGTAGCTTCAGCTTTTAGCAATTCTTATTTCATGTTAATGAATGTTAATCTGTGTGAATCAAAGAGAATTGAAATTCTTGCTAATTTTAAGTGAGTTTATTTGGCCTTTAGTTCTAGTATTTATTTTTTGTATGGATTGTTAGTATGAACAGAATTACTGGCATTCTGTAGTTACATAGTTGTTGTTATGAAATCCAGTTTAAAAGAGTGTGCTATCTAGCTTACTTCTCTATAAAACACAGTATGTAGACATAATTTGTCCTAAAATAACTGATTGAACAAGGTTGTGGTACAACTTACAAAACTATTTTATTCCCACATAATAATAAAAAGTTGCAAGTACTGACTGTAACAGTCTTGCAGGCGAAAGAACACTGCAGAAATATAAACACCAGTGTTTTAATACATAGGAAAAATGTCAGTGGTATTACCACTGGGTGTCTTTTCAGCTTATGAAGGTCGTAATTACAGGGGTCTTGGGATAAGGGGTGAGAATGATTCAATCTGTCCTCATGAACTTTGACTCTAGACAAAACTTATAAAGGCTTCTGAGACAGGAAGAGTATCAGTCTGGTCGTCCTTTTTAAATTTCACACTGTTGTAGCTAGGAAGTAAGGCCCATGCGGGGTATCAGAAGGATTTTCTACTTTCAGCTGCAAAAAAGACATCTCTCTTGTGATTTCTTTTTAACTCTTCTTTGTCTCTCCCCCCACCCCCCCGAAAATTCAAGGCTGTAATTGTCTGTACCAGTAGATTCCAGTAGGGTAATTTGCTGCTGTGGTCCGTGTGAGAAGATCACTAACAGGGACCATTTGCTTAATACTGCCTATGTTAAGAGTACAGCCTGCCCTGGTGGCCTTGCTTAAAGAGTGCCTTGTTCATGCCTTGTTGATGGTGGCTTTGCTTGCTCAGCCTCCTGCAGCTTAGACCTCTTGATGGGCAGTGTGCAGCTCCGGAGGCAGAAAAGATTTTGGTGGAGGAAAAAAACCCAAACTATAGTTTGTATTCTAGGTCTTCATATGTGGTCCTGTATGTGTAGGATGAAGTAGTGCTGGGAATTGACCATGTTGTCTGTGTATATGGAACACTTTAAGTGATAATTTGGTTGGTTTCCAACTGGAGCTTTCTGAGGTGACACCTACCCTTATGGTACTTCACCACAGAACACTGTGTTCTCATAGTTCCCCAGTCTCTAGGGGAATCTGGCTAATGAGAAGCTCAAGATTGTATTGCAGGTGCTGCTTTGTCTGTACATGGAACAGGTGACAAATTGGCACTTCTGGCTATTGCCAAGGCAAAAGCATTGAAACAGTTGCCTACTGTACGCCACCACCCACATGAATGCACATGGAAGTGCTGTATTTGAAGAATTGCATTACCTGTGTTTTTGTAAAGATTGCTTTGTAGCTGCTGTTACCTTTGATCTGGAGCCTCTAGTTCAGCTGCAGAGTAATTTTGAAGTACCTACTGAGAGAAATGTGTGTTTTGCTAGTGCACTGTATAGGTATTAAAGCATTTGTTTTTCTTGTTATTGGCACATGCCATTTCCATTAGGATGGCATTTAGAGACCACTGTCACAAAAATTTTAAGGTCTTGTCAGTCAAGGAAGAGTCGGCATAACAAAAGGGGAAGTAAAAGGACTTTCTTTATTCTGTCTTCTGGGCCAGGTTGTTAGGAACTACATAGATATTTTTTTCCCTTTATCAGCTTGTGAAAAGTCTCAAGTGGTGGATATTGTTTTGTTTCTCAGTTTTGGCACATGTTTTGTAGCTTAGCATCTTGAGGGGTTGCTCTCGGAATTGTGCAGGAGGAGGTTTGTAATGTCTGAGCAGAGGATTTATGTATTCATGAGGCTCTTGAAAAGGACTGTGAGTTTTATGAGCTAGGCAGCTCCCAGAGTTAAGAAGGAATCTGAAATACTAAGACGCATTGGTGGCTCTACATGCCTGTCGGCTTCAAATTGGTATTGTGATAGACTTGACATTACTCAGTAATGTGTTTTTCCAGAATCGTGATTGTGATGTTTTCCTACTTCTTTTCATATTATTTCTTAGCTGCCTTTATAATGATGCCTTCTGAATCTTTTCTGTCTCTTAGTCATTTGGATTCATGCTCTTCCCCAAAAATGTGTCGGATGCACAGACTTCATCTCTTAAGACAGCTAGAGTGAAGGTGGTAAAAGTTTAGCTGTTCAAATGAGATGATAGCTCTTACTATTTTAATAGCTACATCTAGTGTTCTTAGTCTATAGTTAAGACTGTTCTCAGGTTTTTTAAAGGTAATCTCGGGGGAAGATAATGTTTTACCACCATTACAAATACATAACCAAAGTATATTGCCTTTTAATTTTTTTTCCCTTGTAACTACATTCAACTGCTATATTGTAACATTACCACTCACATGTTAAACTCACAGATGGTGGGGAAATTCAAATGTATGGTTCCCCCAACAGCCATAAGTCTGTTGTATTGCACATTACACTAGTTGCTACATTAGAGGGAAGATTTTTACTACATCTTACATGTTTCTGCTTTTATATTCCTTAACTTTTCTTTCTCAAATACTGGTTTTCAGTCATGGCTGAAAGTGAATTTTTACTGGAGTGTGTGGATGTACTCCATCTGCCTGATGAACTGGGCTAGGAATCGAAATATCTTCTAAAAACTTAGTAAAGCTTTTAAAACCTGAACATTTCCATGTAGTTGACTCTGATGTATGAACAAATAAATACTACGCACACTTAAACTAAGAAGTTCATAAGCAGTTAACTCTGCTTTTCTATAATGATATCTTTTCCTGAACTAGGTTTTTAGTTATTGCCTGTGGCACTGCAGTTTCAATAAAGCTCTTAAAGCTTTATCTCTTCTCAGTATGTGTATGTAAATGGGTTTGATGACTGAATGTCTGAGGAACTGTGTAATATATAGTCCTCATTTTTTCTCCTGAAACTGAACTGCCTTTTTTTTTTTTTTTTTTTTTTTTGTTTTGTTGAGAAATTTTTACTTTAAAATAATCTGGTGGTCAGTTCTTTTTGTTTGTTTGAATTCGTTTGTATAGTGCTGCAATGAAATAAATAGGAAGGGCATAAGTTTTATATGCACTTCTTTTCCTTTGCACTATGGGAAAGAAGAAAAACAATTTAGAAGTAGAGGGATCAGTGTGCTTATTATTTTGAGGATGTGTTTGGAGAAAAAAAACAAGAAGCCACACCAAAACCTCTGCTCTTACTTTCCATTATGAAGCAGAAGAAGTAACTTTTGAGGGAAAGATTAACTTGTCATGATGATACCTATATTCCTGTCTGGATTGACGTGGTAGAAGTGGGTTAAGGTTCTTGTGGTCCATGTAAAAGTTGAAGCAGTGGTTTGGCGGAAGAGAAGCTGTCCTGCAAATTGGCAAGTATGGGGATCTGGGAAAGCTGCAGGAGCAGCTCACTGCAGTCAGAAAGCTGCTGCAGAAAGTGAGCTGACAAAACTACCAAGTTATTAGTCATGAGGAGTTTTTGAGGAGGAGAATGAGAACTCCAGGCTATTAGGGAACTGTCGCTAATGAAGGAGGGAGGTTGTACAGAAGCTGCTGTGCTGTGGCGGAGCTGTCATTTAGTGGGACCTCAAGGGAGGAATGGGCCAGCAAAAGCCTTGGGGATTTCAAGGGCAAAATGCAAAGTCCTGTTCATGCAACTGCAGCAACTTGCAACAATAGAAGCTGGAGACTGACTGACTGGAAAGCACCTCTTCTGAAAAGGACCTGGGAGTCCTGGTGGGCACAAGCAGGAAATAAGCCAACAGGGAAGGCCAGCAGCATGTCCTGCATGAGCAGCCAGGAGATTGAGTAATCAGACTATTGCCCTCGTCAACTGAATCTAGAATACTGGCTCCCAGTACAGGAAAGTCTTCAGTAAACTGGTGTGAGCTCAGCAGGGGACCACCAGGGTGATTGTGGATTGGAGCACTTTAAGGCTGAGAGCTGCATGTGTTCACCATGAAGAAGGTTGCAGGCAGGCCAGTAGCAGCCTTTGCATACCTTCCTATAGCATGTAAGCTGAACTGCCTGTGCTGTTTATCCACAGAGCACTAAGATTTTCCCTGTTTCTGCCTTATTCCTGCCTGACTTGTCTTTTGCCTGCATAGTCTAGAACATAGCCCTTGGGTTGCCTTCACAGATCTTCTGTGTATTGCTGTCATTGTCTTATTTGTCATCTTTTTACGGGGTTACAACAAAATTCTGTACAGTTCTGAAGGAGTATTTTCACTATATCATGACAACTTTGAGTCAGAGTTCAGCTGTGTCTTTAAAATAGTCCAGTGTGATTTTGTGAAAGCTGTTTCCTAACAACTTTAATTGTATGCATCAAGGAAATAAAACAAACCATGGTGAGCTTCTAAACTGCAAATGTAGTGGTGGTTGACTTTTCTGATGTTTAGATTATTCAGTCTAGGTTGGTTTAGGAGAAAAAAAAAAAAAAAGGTTCCTGTCTCCCCAAATTCTATTAAAGATTAAACACATCATTAAAACATAGCTTCATTTGTTTATGTGAATTCAGACCTAACTTTTCTCCTCTGATGGCAGAGTTGCTTCAAAAGACCTGTCACCACAATGAACACAGCAGGAATTCTGAAGTAGAGTTTCCAGTGGCAGCCAAAAGCAGCTGGGATACTTTTTCCACTAGTTTATGCAGATCAATTTTCCCAAAATATGTGGTGTTTTTTGCACTCTATTTTAGGCACCAGCTATACTTCAGTCTTGATTAATTTGTTGCATGTGCTGTGGATATTTCTGGAAAATGAAAGAGCTACACTGTCTGCCCACTACTTCTATATCACTTAGGTTTCCAGTTATTCAATATCAAATACATGCAATCAGTTGTATAGTTGCATTTAATAATTCACTACTAAACTACTGTAATGGTAGAAAACAGTGCTTTCATGCAATATGAAAAATGCATACACAGATGTTTAAGACTAAATATCTGGGATGCATTTCTTAGTATATTTCATCCTCAGTTTTAGAATAATTGTGACGTAATAAAACTGTTCCAGAGCTGTAAGAATTGCAGAGCAAGAGAAATGAGAAATGATTTTCCCATTGCTGTTTGAGAAGACATAGACTTTGGATGAATGAGTTTCTGGATTAAATTAAAAAACTTCTCTTGCAGATCTTGCATATATATATCTGTGTGTATTTAATATAGTTTACTTTTCGTGTCTCCATATCTCTGTGTAGTGGAATTATGGAAGTTCTGATTTGAAGGTGAAGTCTAAAATAATTTACAATGTACGTATAGTAAAATATAGAAATCATAAATTCTGGTAAGTATGCAAGTGTCAGCAGCGGTGAAAGAATATTTGAACCTCAGGCTTTTGTATTCCTCTTATCACAAAATTAAATTTGAAATAATTTAGAAAATAAATATAAAATTGGAATCAAGCACATTTTTCAAAAGCATTGACTTGATAATAAAACCATTGATGGAAACGCTACTTCATTTTTATATCTTTTGTATATAGCTTTGCAGATCAATACTTGGTACCTTACTTAAATGCATTATGTTTAGAACTATTCCAGTATGTGACACACGAGTTTTCAAATGCAGAGTTGTTCATAACATTTTTGCTGATGATGAGACATGATTTAAAAAAAAAAAAAAAAAAAAAAAAGGCAATCCTATTTTAAGGCTTGA
>JAOEHX010047615.1:20942-31988 GCA_025448015.1 Bolborhynchus lineola | reverse complement strand
GTGCTTCAGTCCCATGATCATCCTCGTGGCCCTCCTCTGGACTTGTTCCAACAGTTCCATGTCCTTTTTATGTTGAGACACCAGAACTGCACACAATACTCCAAGTGAGGAAAGTGAGTGCTTCATGTTAGTCTACTTTAAAACAGCAAATTGTGCAGCTTCCCCTGCGTTCAAAAATGCATTTTGGCAACCCTTTGTTGCTGAGGAATGTCCTTTATTTCTTACAGCCATATATATACACATAAAATAGTTGCTCTGTGCATGTTGTGATTTTCAACACAGTGGATCTATTCTTCACTCATACTGATCTCCGTAGGTGACTACACAGGTTCTTTAACATGTTGGTTTGTCCATCCTTCCTTTGTATACAAACCCTCTAATATTAAGGTGTGTCAACTCTAAGCAAATATATCTTAATATCTGAAACATTAACTTTACTGCTATTGCTGCATCTTGCTCTACAGCATACAAGGATCATGAAAAGCAGTTACCAGTAGTAAAAGCTTAATTATTCTTTACTAATTAGTGACTGGAAATAAATGTCAAGGGTGTCTGTAGTAAAAAGTGACATCATGTATGATATAATTAAATACACAAAACTATGTTTAAATAGCTGGAAGCATCTGGCTAAACCAAATCAACCAAAAAATTCAAAGACAATATTGACAAAGGCCCTTACATCACACTGGTATGAGTACAAGTTTGTCACAAAATCATGTTAATTTTACTGATGAATTTTCTAGTAGGTTAAGGTTAATTTTGCATTTTTATAATTATGTATTTATTTCTATGGTAATAAAAGCCAATGAGAATGGTATAGCAAACAGTTCCTAAAAATGAATTGATCATTGTATACTATCACCTTGTTATATAGATGTAGGTATATAGATACCGAGTAACCTATAGATACAGATATGAAGTTACCTGAAGGCTCTGGGAAGGGCTATCTAAATCTGTAGTGCGACTGCTTCTAAGTTTTATGTCTTCAGCATTTTTTACCTCATATAATCACAACAAAATGCCTTAAATTGGATGTTCTTGATGACTTGAAAATGTTTGTGTAGTCTGACCAAGGGGCATGAATGTGGGAATCTGCAATGGCTCTGGGGGTTAAGTCTGAAGATCATCTGGAGCTTCTCCCTTCCTGAAGCTCCAGAGAATCTCAGCATTGCTCTTACCAACAACCTTTTTCCTATGTTTCAGGATGAAGCAGATGTTACTGACATTAAAAGAGGAACTTGCATGGTGTCAATTCTGACAAGCCAGACAGGAGCAGCATAGTAGTTACTGTAATGAAAAAACTTGCAAGAAGTGTCATAACTCTACATTATTTAATACCACAAACCTCAATTAGCTTACACTACCCACAGACACATCTAACTGTTAATATCAGGTGCTTCCATCTGAATGTAGATGAGGGAGCTCAGCCACCCCAGCTCTCTGGCCAAGGTTGCCGTGGCAGAAGGCAGCAGTGCTGGCGCTTCCAGCACTGGGCAGCAGGCTGGCTGCGGCAACCTTTGTTCCTTCGCTACCCTAGCTCTGCTTCCCTGTCCAGACTGGGGAACATAGCCCAGTCATGGCTTTGCCTTTTTTAACCTCCTTGCTCACCTGCAGACTCTGTTCGCATTGTTTTATGGTACTTTAGACAACGGGTTTTAACAACTAAACATAAAAGCCACTGAGAGCATAAACAGGAAACTTGTGTTTAGGTGGGAGTGCCCAGGAATTTTATACTGCTGACCACAGAGGCCATGGGAGAAAGGAAATAGGAAAAACACTGTAAATACCTGGGTGACTAATGACTTGTGCTGCTCATCTGGCTTTTCAGAGCACAAAAAGTTTAGTCTCTCCCAGGCAAAACAGCGCAGGGCAGGCACATCTTCTCAGGTCCATGCCCCTCTGGTGCCTGTTTCTCTGCTCCATTCCCATCACGGAAAGCTCCTCATTCCCATAAAGTCAAATAAGCCTGCAGTAAATTGTCTCCTGGCCCTTGAGGCTGTGCGCACCGATGGCAGAGGGAGGGAGCGTGACATGAGAGGGTGTGTGCCCGCTCTCTGCATTCTGACCGCCTAAGAGGATTTGGATGAAAGAAACCAAATTTGCACCCCCCTGTTTTGTGCCGAGGCAGCAGCTGGAGTTTGGGAGCAGCGTGTGCCTTTGTCCAGGCTTCCGTCGCCGGCTCCCAAAAGGGTTGCCATTGTTCCTGAGGGGCCTCCACGGGGCTGCTCCCGCTCCCGCTCCCTTTTATCGCCAGCCGCATGGCTTGTGAGAGGTTTTGTCTTTTGCTGACGGCAGCAGGTTTTGGCCGATCAGCATCTCCCACGCGACGGCGCTGGGGCGGGATCTCCAAGTTGGCCATCTGCACAGGGAGGACTGGTGATTCGGTGGCCTGACGATTCCCCTCCCGGGGCCAGTGCTGCTGGTGAAACCGTGACATCTGGTCACCTTCATCAGGAGTGCGGGTCTGATTTCACTCCAGAGCCGGAGAGGTTTCTCACACTGACATTGTGACCTGGCAGAGGAGGGGTGGAAGCAGATGAGGATGCTCCCCAGGCGTCGCATTTCTGGGCAGGGAGCAGCAGCCGGGCAGGAAGGCACCAAGGGCAGGCACTGAAGCTGCGGTGTGGGACACTAGCGCAGACACTGGGGACAGCAGGGGCCCTCCTGTAGCTTTGGCTGATATTTGCCCTGGCTACAGAGGAAGCACGGCCTGAAGGGTCAGCATTGTGGGCCATGCTGGGTGGTGTGGGCTCCTGCCTCTCCTCCTGGATGGAGGGAGCCCCTTTGGGGCCCTTTGTTCAGTCCTTGCTGCTTCTGTCTACCTCAGCATAAAATCCAACACGGAATAACTAGCTTGCCTTTCACCACTTTTTTCTTTAGAAACAATAACCCGTGAGTAATGTTGATGTGCCCGGGCTGCTTCAGGGAAGGACTAGCACATCCAGCGATGAGAGTCCTGGGTCAGCAGCTGGGTAGTGCTGAAATCAAGAGTGTTACTAAATAGAGGTGGAACTTCACTCATGGAAAGATAAGCACATCTGTAAGCATTTCTCTGAGACTGGGGTTTCATCCATAATGAACTTCTTGTTTGATTGCTGATGTGATGTGATATGATAAGCAATGGCAATGTTTGGCAGGGAGCTGGGGAGGACAGCTTTGTTAATATCCAGGCATGATCAGTTCCAGACTGTGCAAACACCGAAGTTTTATGCTTGTCTGTATATGCTACTTGTATGTATACTTGTATCTATAGGTTATATAGACACAGGTGTAGACACAAATTGACCCATTCTGTAATACATACTTACTTTTTCCTATGCAGTTATAAAATATATAGATAAGGTCGCTGTGATCACAAAACCTCAGCAATTGTACTCCTTCATTTTCCCATGAATAGTGTAGCAATGAAAGATGCTGTGCTGTTGAAAGTCTCCTCTTTTCCTAAGGACAAGCACAGACCAAGTACAAGCTGACTAGCACTATGTTTCCATCACAGTTTGAGAAAATGCACTTGGACTCCATCTTCTCAGCAGGCAGGTTCTCATCTGCAGCAAGCACAAAACCTCGCTGCTGTCGAAGGAAATTGCTAAATGCTCATCAGGCAGGTGAAAAATGACATTGCTAGATGACAACCCCAGTGTGAAGTCACAGAGGGACTTAGTGGCAGAGTATTGCAGCAGGGAAATTTTAGCTCCCCACTGCAGCCCATGCAATGTGGATGCCCTGCTTTCCTTGCACATTGCCTGGAGGGGATCACAGTGCTCCGACGGCAGGGAAGCACGCACCATGCTGCCGGAGACATGCTGTATAGCTAATTTGGGGTGGGAAGGACATCACTCCTTCCACTGAGCTAAGTACCTAAGTCAGCTCTCACGCACTGACCCTGACACTGTGCCCAGAAGACCATAGTGGTCAAAGCAGTTCTCAGGGGTTTACTTCTAAATCCCTTCTCTTGCATAATGCTGAAAAGGGGCTCCGACTCAAAACTCTCCTCAGTTAAATACCCAAGCTGCCAAGCTACAGATTTCAGGGATTCCTTTTGAAACTCTTCCAGTTTGTACAAAGCGATTAAATATTCATTGGCGCAGGGACGAGGAGCTGGCTTCTGGATGAGCACCCCCACCCCAAGCCGCAGAGCCCTTTTCACTCCCATCCTCTGAATATTTAATCAGCTCATACAAAGCAGAGCGGCTTCAGCAGGGGAGCCTGGGAGCTACCCGGGCAGTGAGACCCAGCGATCATCATCTGCAACAGCAGGACCGGATCCCAGGCCCCTGCTCCAAAGCAGGCTGATGAAGGATTTAAGCATTCGGCTCAGCATAGCTGTGAGCGTGTTAGCTATTCACAACGGAGGATGTGACACTTCCTTTCTCCTCTCTCCCCTACCCTGCCTTTTATGCCAGTTGCATGTGGTTTAACCAGCTCAGAGTCCAGCAGGAAGACAGGATGAGGAATGCTCCATTTGTGTCCTGAAAACTGTACAAAATGAATGGATGAAAATTTCATGAGAAGTTTTTCAGCCATTCAAGCACCTCTCTTAATAATTCAGATGTTTGATTTTCTTCTTCAGTATGCAGTAAGGATTAATGCACTTTGGAGATGATATAGGAACTAGTTTTCATAAAAGAAAAAAGACCTCAGATTTAAAAAGAAAATCCCACATAGAAGTATGACACTATTATGTGAGCCTCTATCCTCCTGATTCTCTGAACTGCTGACTGGCACAGGCTTTGCATGGAAATTTCAGCACAGAGAGATCTTTCACAGCCAACCTCTAATAAACAAAGTTCACAGCGGAAATGCTGACAGGCTGTGATCAAAGCAGCACCCTCAGGTATTGCTATGATATACTGCTTGCTTACTAAAACACAGAAGTTCAAACAGCCTAGCTGTATTTAATTGGGATATACAGTTTTTCCAGCTTGGAGACCTCAGCACAAAAGAGGGGTTTTCTTAGATCTTTCACTCCACTATTGTTCTGCTATTTGCTCAGGAAAAAAGACTTTAGGATATCAAGTTTTGGTGTTTCATCTGGAACAAGGACTCTAGGACTACATATAGCATCGCCTTGAACTTCACAGGAGGTTGCCCTGTGAGCAGTCATCTGCTGTTTCTGCTCAGAAGACCATGCTCTCCTCTTCATAGCCATAAGAAGTAGCTCTTCCCCAGTGGAGGCTGAACATCTTTACTTCAGTCACATCAACGGCATATGGAATAAAGTGACACTAACAGTACAACATAATGAAGCTTTGGTATCTTTAAGGTATCACAAGAGAGAAAACTATTGAGGCAGTGAATTCTTGGAATTACCAACACGGGCTCTACCAGTCACCATTCAGGACTTGCTATAGTCCGGAGCAGTGCTTGCGCCACACTCAAAGTCCATAACTCATACTCCTAAATTCAGACTCACGTCTTAAACTTTGGCCTGGCCTGACCACTGGAGATACGAGTTATGTCTTGAGGATGCTAGCTGGATCTGAATTGTTCTCATCCTCAACCTGCGATTAGAGCTGAGAGATTTCTTTAGGCATGCTTCTTTCAAAAGACCTCTGCAGCAATTAGACAGAATGGAAATCTTTCAAGCAGGAGGATCTGCTTCCATCTGAGGGAAAACAAGGGAGATCTTGCTTGCTAAGTCTATATACTAAACATGGTGCATCCAGGTTTGGGGTGAAGCCAACTCCTTTGGGTATGGTCATCTCTACTCTCACCACCATGCTCTCGGATGCTGCATGTGGAGCAGTGTCCAGTAGATGAGTAGGGTACAAGCCAAATGCAGGACCATGGATGATCATGGTTCTCTCTGGACTCTTTCACCATTGAGTGAGGTCAGGAGACAGGCTTTGCTACCTGAAAGGAAAGTTCTGGGGAACATACCAGTGATGTCGCATAAGGGAAATGTCAGAGAGATCAAAGGAATTCTCAAGAAAGAGTATTTGTTTCTTGCCAAGTTCTCTCATAACATCCACCACAGTCCCATATCCCAGCTCTCAGCCTAAGTCTTCTTAACTTAGCAATCCAGATCCCAACACTGTCATCTCCAACCCATCTTTGGTCAGTGAATTCCCATTCCTAAAATCAGTTTCTGCTTCCTGGTCCCACCATCTATTTGTGATTAAACTTTAGTCAAGGATTTGCCTCCGAGTGGAGGCATTTGGAGCTACTGCTACAAAGCCCTGAAAAATAGGACCTTTCTGAAAAGCAGTTTGTTAGCATCTTTTTGTAATATGAACAAAACAAAATGTTTTCTCAATTCCTGTTCACAGAACCTGCTAAACTGTTTTAACAAAAAAAAAAAAAAAAGAAAAAAAAAGAAAAAATTCAGCCTTGGGCATACACCTGGAATATAAAATATCAGCCTAAATGGTTAAAGTTTGACAAAGTCTCAAAATGTGGTTTTATAATAGGAAATATTTGGCAAACTTCATATTATGCACTATTAACCCCGCCTATTAAAAATATTTCCTTATGTGTAGCAAAGCGCTTTATACAAACTAGCATTTGCAGATGGAGTCACTATTTCCTAGTGTGCAATAGCTCAGTAATTCTGACTTTTTCAAAATTACAAAGTACAAGAAGACAACATTAATGGAATAACCCCTCAATGAATTAATTCTTTCAAATAAAGTTTGCTTTGAATTATGTTGAAGAAAAATTACATATTTAGATCAACTAATTCCCATTTAATTACATGGATATTACTTAAAAACAGCTGAATGGACTTCTTATTTTTTAATTGTGAAAATTCTCTCACAAGCTGAACTCTTCTATGCCAAGTTTCTGCGCTGAGCACATTTTTACGGTCTAGTTATAAACCCTAGAAAAACAACGTTTATAGGAAATGTTGACACAACCTTAACTAAAGTGGTGCTAGCTGACACCTCTATATTTTCAATTTGGGGATTTCTACTGGGAAAATATAAACACTAATGTAGTAAAGGAAGCCAACTATAATAAAACCCTCATAGTCTTCCTGCTCACCCCATGAAGACCTACTTCAAAAAGCACCAACTCAGACTGGAGATGAGTTGAAGTTAACTGCATTCCTCTGAGGATACTAAAAATTACCTGTAGGTAGTTCAGCCTTACAGTAACTTGCAAGACTTCAGTTTGGTCAAAGCCACATGAACAGCCATTAAAAAATCCCAAAAAGAAAATAAGAATGTGCACAAGCTTAAAAAGGGTGCTACTCCAGTTATATCCTTCCTAGCACAACATAAAAAGAGGAAAATAGACTTTATAGATTCTAGTGAAACAAATGTAAGTACACACAAGGGAAAAATATAGAGATGGAAAGTGAAAAGTGAAGTTAGCTTTCCTACCTGTACCTTTAAAGTCTTCTAACCTAAAATGAATTAATAAACGAAGGGCTGGGACCTCTGCTTAGCCTTCTTTTTAAGCATGTTTGCATGGACATGAGCCAAGTAAGATGGGGATGATTGTCAGGACAGCTTCTGAGTCTTGATGAAACAGATCTGAAAGTGCTGGTAACCGATTCTGCCTCAAGAATGAAAACTGACCGTGTTAGTAATATACTGGAAGTGATATACAGTGAGATAGTGTTGGAGGGAGGGTGTTGGAAAAGGTGGTAGCATAATCTCAGAACTTAAATAAGAAGTTCAGACTGAAAAATAAATTCCATTGTTTAAGGGCAAATTGTACCTTCTCTGATGAGATGACTAGCTCTGTACATGAGGAGAGTAGGAAGCATGGCATTTCCTTTGATTTTAGCAAGACTTTGAAGATTATTTCCCATGGCATCCTTGTAACCAAACTGGGGAGACATGGACTAGGCAGCCAGACTTGAAGATGTGTGGTAAACTGGCTAAATCATGAGGCTCAGAGGATAGCAGCCAATGGTTCACAGTCTAGCTGGTAACCAGTTGAGTGGTTTTCTGGATTTAACAGGGCAGCTAATACTGTTTAACATCTTCCTTAGGTTACTTGGGTAATAATCTATAATGCACCCTCAGCATATTTGCAGATGTTATCAAACTGTGGAGAGTGGTCAATATGATGGAAGGCAGAGCTGCCATTCAGGAGGATCCTGAAAAGCTGGAGAAACAGTCCATGAGGAAACTCTTGAAGTTGAACAAAGGGAAATGCAAGTCCTGCACCTGGGCTGAATTAACCCCATGCAGCAGAACAGGCTGAAGCCTGCTGGCTTGGTGCTAGCTTAAAAGGAAAGGAGATGGCAGTCCTGGTGAACGTGTCAGTAGTGTGTCTTGTGGCAACAAAGGTTCATCTTCATGCTGGGCTATTAGGAAGAGTAAAGCCACCAGGTCAAAGGAAGTGAATATTCTTGTCCACTTGGTACTTATAAGACCTTGTATGAAATAATGTGTCTGGATTGGGGTCCCGTGGTACACGGGAGACGTTGGTAAATGGTAGAGAGTCCAGAAGGCAGCCAGCAAGATGCTCAAGGGGCTGAAGCAAAAGGCACATAAGGTGAGATTGAAAGAACTGGCTTTGCTGAGCCTGGGAAGAGAAGGATAAAGAATAATCTTACTGTTGTCTTCAATTACCTGAGGAGTGGTAGAGAAGATGGGACTGACTCTTCCCAAAGCTGCATAGCAGAAACAGAAGAGGTAAATCAAACATCAGAATGGAAAATTGCAATTTGGTATAGGGGAGAAGAAATCACAGGGAAAATAGTTGAACAGTGGCCAGGTTGCCCAGAGAGGTTGTGATAACTCTATCCTTAGAGATACTCAAAACTCACTCGGGGAAGAGTGAACTGTGCTTTGAAGGGTAGGTTGGGCAAGATCATCTCCAGAAGACCTTTTCAACCTAAATGGTTCTTTTTGCTTTTTAGAAACCATCTTGACTTGCCAGTTCAAGGGCTTGGTGGGGAAACCAAGACTTTCCAGTGTCACTTCTGACATTTAATTGCTCAATGGAAGAAGTGCAAGTGGGACAGCGGCACTCTGAGCAGCAGCCTGCTGGCTTTCAGATGCCATTCAGATTCCTCCTTTAGACAAAATGGCTGCTGATGGAGCTGCATACTTGCCTGCTTCTAAGGGACCAGCCCCCTCTGTTTTTAAAGAGCAGCTTGCTGAACTCTCCTGCAGCATTAGAGACATTGGCCTGACTTTTTCTTGAGTTGATACCATACCTAACCTTCACTTCTTCAGAGGTGAACACTACAAGTTATGTAAAAAGGCAGACTGAATCATGCTGGTAAACAAATGCAAAACTTACTGACCTTGTCTTAGACCTGTAATGACCTGCCCTTAAGTAGCTGTAACCCATTCCATTTCATGCAGATAACAAACTGCAGGTCCTTGATTCGGTGAGACACTTGCTGCTTTTACCATTACTTCTGTGTTAAGTCTAATTATCTATTAAGAAGGTAATTTAGGTTACACCCAAAGAAAGTCAGATGTACCTAACCTTCTGCAGCTCCCACAAGACCTTTTGCTAAGGTATCTCCATGAGTAGAAGAGCTTTGGATGATGTTTTTTTTTAACCTTGCTAACATTTCAGCTGTGCTGGCAGTAATTTATATGGTTTTTGCCTCCTGCCTCCTTCTCCTGTTTTCCCCAAAAGGTTTCACAAGATATCACAGTAACCTTGGCAAAAATGTGAAGTCTACTTTAAGGTTAATGCTAAACTTCTGTGGTACATTATTTTAAGGTTTAAAAGAAAGATAGTAAGTTCCAGTATGTACCTGTCAGTACTAAATGATTGTTCATTTCCTGTGAATTGGGAATAAAGTAATAACATACATCTGGCCAGCCAAGACATGTTGCTTATTTCTTTTTCTTCTCTGAGCCATATCCTTTACCAGCTGTGAGACATCACCATGCAGAATCTCCAAATACCTTTGAGGAAAATTAAAACAAAGGAACAGAGGGCTGGAAGGGACCCCCTGTGTGCCCTGCTAGCCCCAGGCCACATCACACAGTGCCTTTCATCAACTGTTCACATACCATCTTACAGCCCCTCTTGTGCCCCATACTTGCATTGGAAGTCTGCTCTCTCTGGTGTTGATTGCTCAACTGGCTAGATAAAGCCTTTCAGTTTCCAGTTAAAAAGCATTCATGGGCAGTTTATACCCATTTGTTCCCGTGCCAATGGCATACCTGATCTTCAAAAGATCTTTTTCTTTCCTTGATGTTTAACCTCCTGTTTTATTTATAGGGAGCAGTGGCACTCTGTACCAGCTTTTGCTTTGCTACACTAAAAAAGTCAAGCTCCTCTGGCCTCCTTATGCAAAGGAGGCTTTCCATTCCCTATCACCATGGTACTTCTTTACTGCTCCAGCTCCCAGGTCATCTTTGGCTAGGGTTCTACTGCTGGAGATGGTGCTTCAGATAAGGTGTCCCTAACTTCTTTTATTAGTTGCTTATCATTTTCTCATGTGACTCATGCCAGAAGATGACATGCTGAAAGGATATACATCACCACATGTACTAAATACATTGAGAAAAATCCAATTATGCACCTTCTTTCCTTTTTTAATGTAATATTTCTGAATGTTAGGTGCTTGTGGATTTTGAAAGACAGCGGAGTGCTGATGACAGACCTTGAAGCACACATTAGAGCCTAGAAACAGAGGTTGAGGTATGAAAACAACAGCCATGGAAACACAGTGACCAGAATGAAGAAGAATCCAAGGGAGCAGTGAAGTAAGATTTATTACTGCACTGCAATGGATGAGAAAGGAGATGATTAGAAATTAACTGTCAAATTCAATTCTTTATACACTCCTGGCATGAAAAACACTTGAAACATAACAATACGTATTTACATGGATAAAAATCTCAGCCTGTGGCATTTTTGCAACATACTCCATTTGAAAACATGGCAAGTGAAATTTACTTTATGCTATAAATACTGTTTGCTTCCTGCATATTTCCAACCCAGAACAAGGTAACCAGCATGACTAAGTGGAGAAAAGAGGATCTTTTGCGTTTTTCTCCACATGCATACAGTCTACTCAGCTCTTGAGTAACCTAATGTAAAAGCTTAAATATTATGTTCTCTTTGCACATTTCTGATGTGTGACATTAATAAAATCCCGGGGGGGGTGGGGTTCGG
>JAOEHX010047615.1:0-17612 GCA_025448015.1 Bolborhynchus lineola | reverse complement strand
AGTGGGGGGGGGGGGGAAGGGGGGGAGTGAGAGAGTGACTGTGTGGCTGATTTGTCAACTGGGTTTAAACCGCAACACGTGCCTATTGAACTGTGTTGGGGATGGCTGTATATTGGCCTATCTGCATCCTGCCTAATGTTTCTCCTGGATGTGTTATTTCTGCTAAACAGTATTTACTGTTAGTATTTAGGTAAAGCTCTGGCTCTGGGTGCTCAGAACTTCTGGTCATGCTCTTCTACTGTCTACCCCAGGTAAAAATATCACCTATTACTCAATTACCTTCACCACCACTATTGCTTTTTTGTTGTGTTTTCCTGTGAAATACTGTGGGTGCCAAACATAACCCAAACTGTCGTCTGCAGAAACAGTGTCTCCCAGAGGAGGTGCAGAATGTGCACAAACATGTGTTCTGTTTTCCTAAGGGCACCTGCCAGAATCCTGCTGATGCATCATGCATAGGAAAATATTTGGCACAAGCCACGTCTCCGAAGATTTCTCTCCTTGTAGGTAGTGGAAAATATTCCTTTTTTAACATACTTCTTTCTTTCTTTTTTTTTTTTTTTTTTAATTTTCTTTATGTGAGTCAATGCTGCAGTGCCCAATAAGCACAGCCACTTGTGGCTTCTCGGATCTCTTGGAGCACTTATCCTGTCCCACTTTAGCTCCTGCCTCAAGGTGAGTGGTGTGAACTGTTGTCATGCTGCCCTCTCTCTGCTCTGTCCTGCGCTTCTGAGTTTCTTTTTTCCCAGAAGGCTTCCCCAAATTCTTTTTCATGTTCCTATGTATTTTGACTTTCCAACAGATGCATCTTCCTAATGGCACTAAGATTTTTTTAACTCAATAATGGTTACTGCTTTCATGGGTATACTCACAACTTGTATTCAGTGGTGGTGTGGCTAGAATATTAACAATCAGAGCATTAGGTTATTCAGGAAGGACAGGCTCAATTAGACAGAATGACATGATACACTGCTTTGCATTCAAGGGTCCATATGTGTGCTGGGAGGTGCACAACGTGGAGGAAGTTACAAACTCTGAGAGGGTAAAAGCAGACAAAAATATGAGGGCTTTGATTGTGGAGATTGCAAAATATCAAACCAGGAAGACATGAGGCTTTTTGTGTCCAAAAAGCAGTATCAGCCAAAGGGCAGCATTTTACATGAATGACAGATTTTACCAATCCAGGTATTCATTGGTGAAGGAATGCAACAGAATGCCAATGTCCAGCAAGTTCCGGGAATTACTGGTAACATTGTTTTAAAAGTGGAGAAAAGAGTCAGAAAGCAGACTTTTCCAGATTTAATGCTAAGCAGTAAAGTATTATGTGAGAGTGTGAAGGTGAAAGATATCACGTGCAAGAGTAATCTTGGAGTCACAAGGTGTATGATCCTAAGAAAGAAAATAAAGAGGAGCAAAAATAAGGTGATGTACTGGAAGTGTGGACACTTCAATAAACTACAAGATAGCTGGTAGCTACGTGAACATAAACATGAATGACAGCTGTAAATTTCTCAAATAGATTTTTTAAATATAGACAGTGCAGAAAGAGACCAAACCGGTTAAGCTATGGTCATGCATAATTATATATTTAATATATATAATAAAAAATGAAACCAAGTCAGATTACTCAGGGCATTGAAAAAAAGTAGCCTGATCATACAGGACCAAAATCTGTGCTTTGCCTTTTCTGATTCCATCCTTTCTGATCCAAAATCAGATGCAAAGAGCCAGAGTTGTGAGGCCAACAACTTCAGCAGTAATGACAATGAATCCAAGGAGCATGATTGTTTCTACTTAAAAGTGAAGGAAAGATATAAAACTGAAGTAGATCATTTTGCATCAGTTCTACTTAAATGATCAGCTCTAACCAGCTGTCTAATACAACTATGACTAACGATCACTGGGCTTAAGAACAGAGAATACGTTAAGGAATTCTTAGACAAGGTTAGGTACTTTCAGGTCAGTTGCATCTGCTTGATAAACTCCATCTGTGGATGGCACAAAACCTTGGTTAGAAAACTATCTAGAAAAAAAAATCCATCAGCAGTTCTTTGTTATAGTAGAGGTACATTTCTGCAGGGCTTCCATGGGAATCTGTTCGGGATCATTTTTTGCTTGATGTCTTTCCCAGGAACCTGAATAATGCAATATATTTAATAAGTTTGCAGATGACATGGAGCTGGAGGGACTGCAGGTGGACTGCACAATGGGATTAGAATTCAAAATTATCTTGAAGAAATTTATTTAAGAAATGACCTGCAAAAAACAGACTGAAAATTAACAGGGAGAAGTTAAAAGAGCTACCCGTGTGCAAGGATGATCTCCAGAAAAAATATGGGTTGTGAGGGCACCTGCCTATCTGTCAGCTCTTCAAAAAGAGGGCTGGAGTTGTCAGTCATGAGCTGAGCAGGACTCAGTACAGTGATGCTCAGTACTGGACAGTGTAAACGGGAGTATGAGTTAGAAGGCACAGGAAGGTTTTCACCTGCTCTAATGAGCATTGCTAGGGCATCAGCTGGATCATCATACCCAGGCTTAACCAATGCCCTTCAAAAAGCATAGAAACTATTTCAAAACAATCCAAAAGACCAACATGAATGATTAGCAGCAGGAAACATGACCTGGGATGTGAAAGCCTGAGAGAAACTCACTTGCACAGGCTAAACAACACAGGAAGAAGATAGAGAGAAAAGGAGCTATACAGAAAAACTTTCTAGTCCTGCCTTGGGTAGTATACCTCTGCCCTCCTTAAAATCTCAAACTGCCCCACTCGGTTTCAGGTTTCTTGCATTTTTAAATAACCACATTTTCCAGTGATTCCACAAAGAAAGAACTCTCCTGAACTCAAAGTTCTGTTACTGTCCTTTTTATTCCTGATGGGCATATTTTCCTTCCATAATTGCCTATCTGTGCTGTTGTTCCTAGATTGATGATACTGAACAGGTACTTGAAAACAAGAGCATTTTGATATGAGATTAATGGAAAAGACACTGAAAATTTTAAGATGACTGGTGTTTGCCTTTCAAAATATAAATAGGTAAATGATTAAAAGAATGAAGAGTAGTGGCAGGAGCACACAGCTTGAATGTAAATTCATGATACTGGAGCAGATTTTGTTCATTTTCAGGATTTTCACAGGAGTAAGTTGCAGGAGGACCTGATGACTGAGGCCAGCTCCTCCTCTTTTCCTTAACCCCACTATTCTTAGCAATTCATTCTTACAGATTTTGTCTTGCGCTCCATTTTCCTTGCAGCAGAGTTCATATGTACTTGATTACTTACACAGGAGATAATTTAACCATGAAAACCTCATATGTGAGGGATTAGCTGAGGGCAAACCAGGGCTCTTAAACTCTTAATGCATGTATGGTCATGACAGCACAGTTTGATTAAATTGAAACATTTCACTTAGCAAAGCATAGATTTAATTCTAATAATTTTAAAGGCGTCAAAAAGGAAGGGCTACTCATTTCACTTAGCACATACTGGCTACACATCTGCCTCCCTGAGGGGAACAAGGAACAAACCCTGCATAGAAAAAAATAAACAATTACCTTTCCTGTACATCATTCATCTTCTGTACTTGCAATTGTTATGGACACATCGCATGATTTCTACAAATCCTATTACACCTCACACAGAGAAATGGGGTTAGTGATACAAAGTTTTATTTGAGAGGCAAGACATGCTATTTGCCTGTATTAAGATAAAATATACCTTTTATTTTCTGCAGATATAAAAAGTAACTTATTTGTAATGTCATGCAAATGCTCTTCAAGATACTACTGTCATCTTTTTCACACTGCAACAGTTTCCCCACTGACCATGGTTTTCTTGCTTAATTTTTATGTTTACCATCAGTCATGCAATTCCAATTGACATATGATTTGATTTTTCTGCTACATAAACCAATTTTACATCAGCGTGGTTCCAGTAACTGGGGCTACTCACTCCATAACAAAAGCACCAAGCCCTTTTTTATTTCCTTCAGATCTTCTCTCCTGAAGTTCTTGGGGCAGATTCTTAGCTGATATAATTTTAAGCTGTTCTCTTCAGCAGAGCTCTGTTAACCCACTGTATTGGCAAAATTTGTGCTTCATTGTTACAAGTGAACTTTGAAATGAGTCAGTTAAAATTTCTGCTGTTCTCTTTTACTGAAATCCTTCCTCTGCGTTGAAAATTTTGAGCTCTCCTCCTGCCCTCATAGGCCCCCATGTGATTTACTAAAATAATTCGTGTGAAACTGCAGGCCCAACTTGCCAGACAGCTCCCTAAACATAATTTCCTTGAAATCAAAGGCTGGCCTTAAGAAACCTGGTTTATACCTTGTATGTGATGTGATAAATTACTGCTGCACTGCGTTAAGAGTTTATACTGAGAGTGATTCAGGTGGATGGTATGAACTGCTTTATTCACCAACTAAAAATCTGTTCCCTTCTGTCTCACTTCTGCCTCATAAAGAGAGGGAAAAAGCAAAGTAAATTCCTGACTGGTTCCGATCTCAGTAACATAGCAAACAGCCCCCCAGGTGTGGGGAGACTGAGAAAGCGTGTGACTGTCACCCTTTTACAATTGCTTGCAATTTAAGAGCCAGTCAGCAGCAGGAACAGGAAGAGAAAAGGTCACAAGAGGACAGTGTCCATGGCCAGCATCAAGTTTCAGAGTAGAGACCGTAAGAGAGAAAATGAAAAACATTTGGACTTAATTAAGGCACTAATCTGGAAAAATGAGGAACAGTTGAAAGCTGCAGAGTTGGGGCATTATACAAACTTCTTTCCTTGATTTCAAAGTAACCTTGAAGTAGCTTCTGCTACTGAGAATAAGGAAGGAGGAGGCTGGTAGAAACTAGCTCTGAGGTCTACCCTAGAGCACTGTTTTTTTTATTGTGCAGTAATGTCAATATAGGCAGAGGAAGGAGCATAATAGGAAAGGGGTCTGGGAGAAAATGGCATACATTGCTCAGAGCTCTGGTCCTCTGTGCTTTTACATCTTCAAAAATACATAGCTCTCCTAGAAGTGGCTATTCAGTTGTCATCTTCCATTTTCTGCTAGAAAATTCTCCCATACTTATATTTAGTATATAAATAGCAGGTAAATCTTGAGTTATAGAAAATAACATCGTAGATATTATGCACATGTATTTGCTTGTAAAAGATGGTGAGGGCAGCTGCACAAAATGAGATGAAAGAAGACAACATGCTGGAATACCTTCTATCCTTTGCAAGGCCTATTTATGCTACAGCTGGAGTTAGCTAAAGGTAGGGGTTAGTTAGTTACTTAGTTCCAGTCCTGTGTTTTATTACTAATTGGGATACAGCAATGCTGAAAAACAAACTTAGGGGACTTTCTTACACTCGGTGGCCTGTCCACACTTCAACATGAAAAACACATTAGAAAAACTATAGTTCTGGGCATCCCAGACAAGCAGAATCTGAAAATGCTTGACCTCAAAGGCTGTCATTTCAACTGCTGTAAACTGACATAGCTATTCATCTGAGTAATGCAGTGCTGCTCAGTACGGCATTGGTATAAATTCAGCCATTTAGAAGCTGAATGCACATGTATGAGGTTATTGAACAAGCAGGATTCCAGTTAGATGAAGGTCAAAATAGATATAGTGTATCTAAATGCACAATTCCCTTTTTTCTTTATGGCTAAAAGGAAAAAAAAGACTAAGACAAGAATATTTTGTTCATATGCAAAGACAAAGACAGACTTGCTACAATACTTGGTTAGCATGTCTTATGCAAAACTTTCTATGGAAAGACAGCTTTCCAGCTCAGGATTCAGGACAGAGGGATGCTCATGAGTAGAAAAAGAAGGGCACACAATTATTATTTTACATCAGCTGTCTTCTTCTGCCTTTCAGAATCACATTTAATGGAGACAATTCATTTTCAGTATAATCAAATGAAAAGTTGGACATTATGCCCTACTTCCCATTCGAGTTTCCATCCGCAATTTCTCAGCTTTACCAGTGTGAAGAACCCTATGGCCATACCCTTACCTGCAGAAAACTGGCTCTATTAAGAACAGAATGATGCTGACTTATATCAGATAGGGGTATGGCCCTCAGTCCAGGTATGTAATTGGTTGAGTGTGGGGCCCTGAATTGCCCACACATTGCTTTATATGCAGTGGTGTGGGCAAGCCAGTTGCAAATTGTGCATAGAAAGCTGCTCAAATACCTGAAAGTAGCTTGTATCTGTTTTTCATGGTAAGTGTAATATGCAAAGATAAGGCAGTGCAGAATCAAAATAACCTTTTGCTCCTCTCATACAGGAAAAGGATGGAGCATTGTCATACACTGAAGTAAAGAATTATGTAATAACTTGATATTGCTATTGAGAAAAATTAAATGAAGCTTATTTTCTGATAGAAATACATACTACTTTGTAAGGAGGATTTAGAAATTTGTGGGTCTCATGAAAATTCTTCTAAAATTACATTTGTGGCAATTCTGTCTAAAACCGGCTGTGGTGTGCAGTAAATAGTACAGTTATTGCTCTGAAAAACTCAGCCTGCAGTGGTAGGAAAATGAAATCCCACATCAAAGACTACAGTACAAGTTAGCCCTACCCACAGACAAAGGATATTTATGCAAGGATCTGTGTGGAGTTTTTTCTAAGCAATGTTTCTCCATTTTGTTCCTTTTGAACTGCAAATATTTTTCCTCTTGTTTTTCCATCACTGGTGAAATGCGTTCCTTTTCAACCTTAGCAGCATACTAGACAGGGGGAAGCCCCACACTTACAATTCAAGAGATGCTTGTATGGTCCACTAGAAGCTGGTAGAACTTACTATGGTATCACTTAAACCAGATATATGCTGATGCAACACCTCCAGGTGAAAATCAGTTCTTCCTGCACTCAGGTCAAAGACTGACTCCAAGGACAGCCAAATTAAATCACCTTACAGAGAAAGCACTGAAAACACCTTTGTTATTTCTACACTTGATTTAAGTCAAGTGATCTAATTGTTGATGAATTTCAGTAAAGTACACCCCATTGGATGCCATTACAGTTAACAAAGTTAATCTTGTTCTATGTATGTGGGATTGGGATGAGGATTTGTCTAATGACTTTTTCATTCATTTAAGAGGAAGAAGTGAAACTATGGGTTTTCATTTATAGCTGAGTAAAGATGTAGAAACAAGAGTAGATGTGGAAAGGAGGACTACAGTGAAGTTGTCTGAAGCGTCTGGCCTACTAGAGAGCAGGTTCTGTTGCCACTGCCTCTGCCAGCCTGTGCAGTTATGTGCCATCCCTATGCTTCTTCTCCAGAAGCATCATCAAGGAAGTTTCTGCCTTTCCTCATATTACCTCTTTCACCTAGAATATCACCAAATAGGTTTTCTACTCCTTTTTAGCTCCTGAAAGTTAGCAGCATTTTAATGCTTGTAGGTGGAATCCATGCCACCTAGATGGGAACTCCTTTTCTTTTTTTAACTTCTGCTGCTGTCAGTGGCATATTTAGCCACAGGCGCCAGGCGGTAATCATTAATGCCCTACCATGCATGTGTGTGGACTGCTGCAGAGGTCCTGGGATAGGTCCTGTCCTTCAGAAGTGGTACATTCAATTCCACCTGGGAGTCACTGAACATGAACATCTAGCAGGCACTGTTAGAGCAAATGAAGCAGAAAAGGTGCTCCCAAAAATCAGTGGACACAAATACATCCCCTCTGCTTTCTGAAAAGATGCCAGTTCCTCCTGTGTATACACCTGGTAGAGCAGCTCTGCCCACAGAAACATCTCAATCTTTCATGGCAACAAGCCCAGAAGCTGATACGCCAGCCCCAACCTGATTAACTACTAGCAGGCAGTAAGTGGGGGTAGACAGCTTCCCAAAGAGAAAGAACAATCTATTTTTTCTGCATTGCGGACAAGTTTCACACTGCTGCTCTGGTGCTGCAGCTCTTAGGTGAATTCTAGGAAACAAATTTCTAGGAAGTGTCCTTTGCCTTCCTGACAATCTGCAAGGAGGCCCAGCCATTTGAGTTTTGCTTCAGCACCTGTCCCAGGAGCCCTGCTGGCTGGCCGAGTACTCATACCATGTGCAGTGAGTCCAGAAAAATAGCTCTTCAGTCTCCACCTTCCTGCTCCGTCTCCATTAAGCATATTCCCACGTCCTCAGAAGCCCTATGAAACTACACTGACAAACACCTCTGCTGCATGCCTGCCAATGCATGTATACTCTGATAGACACGCTTATAGCACTCAGCAGTATCCCCAACACTGGCCTGTTAGCAGGTCAAAAGTGGCACTGGCAAAATCATTAGATCAGAAGAATAATAGGAGTTGTTAATTTGAAGTCTGATTTCCAAATTCCTGTAGTTTCTGGTAGGCATCTTAGAATTCACCATTAGAAAAAACACTTTAAAATAGCTTCATGGAATACTGAAGGTTTTATTCATACAGATGTAGAGCTGTAGAGACTGATTAACAGGAAAACCACTTTGACTGTGAAAAAAAAAAGGTGATATGGGTGTACTTCTGTTTAATGTATTTTATTTTAAATATTGCACTTTCAATGAATGAATAAACTAATCCAATGGAAAAACCCAAGCAGGCATACCCAGGAAATTCCCACTGATATCCCATGTGGTATACCCACTCTTTGCATGTTTTGTGTCTATTGTTTAGTAAAAAAGACTTCTAATTTTGTACACTTTATTCCTCAGCCTTTTCCAATTTAGAGTAGCCCTACAAAAACGTTGTTTCTTTCTCTCTTCTGTAGAGAGAAGATTTTATGTTAAAAATCAAACCAGTCCTTCTCCTATATTGTTTGTTGTTTTTGTTTGTTTTTTTTTTTTTTAAATTGTGTTTACTATGGCATCTTGAATTTTACTAATGCGAATCAGATACACATTATCTCTGAGGGAAAGATGTAGTTATTGATACACATCACAGAATATGCTTTGGTGTGTGTTCCTAGCTAAATATATAAGAAAAGCCAACTACCAACTCAACAACATCTCCTGAAAAATTAACATTCTCAATTCAGTGACATTTTTCATTACACATCTTCATTTGGCTTACTATGCTACGCATGAAAGCATAAGATCTAGAATCATTAGTAACAGTTACTAAACTTCAGCTCTTACCTCCTGTTTCTAGTGTGGGTTTTTTTCAACATAATTCTGACTGTGTTATCAAGTATAAAGCATACAATTCATAAAAATATTAAACAGACATTCACATACATTAAACCCTTTTTTCTCTTCCCAGATTCATCCATTTCCTCTATTTAGGATTACAGTTACATCTTAAATGTTTGAAAATCTTGTACTGTGTGTTAGTATAAATTAACTAGTGATGCTCTAAATAAGCTTTTTTGGTGACATTTGGGAGAAACCTGGAGATAGAAAAACTTGTATTTTCTATTTTTTGCTTCCAGGTGTAAATCAAACTGACATCTTCACACTCTGCCTGTTTTTCAGAAGTGTAATTTATACCCATTACATTTCATCTCTAGATATGATGCTCTAACTCCTAGTTTCATGTAACTTAAACTGTGTAATATGCATGCTCATGAATTAAAAGACAGCTGTTGCTTTTTTTCAAAGGAAATAACCAGCAGGGTATATGTTCTCATTATCAAAGAGAGTTTTGCTGAATTATTCCTTTGACTACTGTTTGAACTTTCAATTTCAAATCTCAGTAACTCAAGTATGAACAAATGGATTAAAAAAATGCTTTTCTGGCCAAAGTTTCATTTATTCCAGCGCCCTATCTCCTAGCAGATACCTAGGGAAGAATGTTACAAGAAAAGCACATTTCAGTATTTCTTTGGAGAACTCTCCTACCTTCCATAATTTCTGGCCCTGGGGCTACCTTACTTGGGTTTTTTTAACCTATACTGTACATATGGTATTATTATTAGAATCAAATATAATTTAATAATATATAGTACATATATAATTATATATATTATACTTTTCATTATTAAGGCTAACACCTTTCTTTAGCTTTACTCCGCAAGCTGGAAAATTCTAGCTATATTGCTTGTGCCAAAGAAAAGTGTCCTTCTCACTTTTTCCCTGACAAGCTGTGCTGCTCTGGAACCTGGTGGGTGGGGGAAGCAGCTGTGGGAGACCTCAGCAAACCCTCAGCATGGAAACAATCCCAGGAGCTTTCAACCTGAATGGATCCTCCTTGCACCTTGAGTTCATCATTGCCTAATGACCAGGATCTGTCTTACTCCTTTGCTGTCTGCTTTACCAGAGACATCATGAGGTTCCTGAGATCAGGCATCTCCTTTCTTCTCTCTTACATCTGCTAAGTAATTCAGTCAGTATATTAAATCTGCCTTCATTTGTGTTCTCATTACTATGTGTACCATAGTTGGTAGGAATTCCCTAGGATATCCTGCATCCTTCTTGTGACATATTTTGCCCTTAACTCAGGAGACAAATTACCAAAATGGTTCAATTTCTTCCTATTCAGGACACAGATGTCTTGGCACAGGATTTGCACTGAAGAATCACAGCTCCATATTACCAGTCTTTTCCTTCCTCTCACTGCTAGACTGTTCATGGCCAAGAGCTGGGCTCTGTCACAGACCTTATAAGCTTCTTTTCTTAACCTGGCTGCCTAAGGAAATGAGATATTTGCAACAGTGCTTTTCATCTGGGTTTTTTTTTCTGCCTGTCAGTGCCCTGGTGATAACATAAGAATACACTGAGAAAGTTCATCTACAACTGAAAGAGATAGAATCTCAAAGAAAATTACGTTCTTACTGGTTTTGCAGCAATAAGCGGCTAGGGGAGAACAGTAAGTTGAAATAGTGCCGTTGTAGGGGATTATTGGACAGAAGTTGTGACATGTCTTAGGTGGCAGTGGCTGGCTGATGAGCCAGCAAACCAGAGCATGCCAGCAGCAGTATTAGTGCCCCTTGCAAAACTAGGAGCATCAGAATGGTCCTGAATGGCACAGAGGTAGATAAATGTGTAGGAAATCAAGGTTCAGGAGTTTTAGGACTATAGAAACAACTTCTCCTCTTGCCTTACGCTATCCTTTTAAGAACATACTGTTCATGGCTTTAAAGCTAAAACCAGGTTTTAGTGAAACTTTTCTATTTGAGGATCACAAAGTACTGTATACAAGCATTACATTATTTTTACATGCACACCTTCTAAACTTAGGCACTCACTGTATTAATAAGTAAAACATGTAAAATGACTTTGCTCTTTTAAAGTACAGCTCTAGCTTTTTCCTGGTGGACCTTCCTCACAAATACCTTTTTAATATACATATGTAAAAATAATACATATGAAAAATAACTGTAAATGTGTCAATTATGTAAAATATTCAGATAATGAACTATGAATATCATTAGGCTTCTTAACCATTGATTAAAAACTATAATAGTTGGTTTCATCTATATGTAATGATATGAATCATGAAAAGGGCAAGTATAAAGAATGATAATAAATTTTGAATGCTTTTAAACATACTGTTTTTTTGGGGGTTTCAGAGGGCAGACTTCATTTAATCGTATTTCTGGGCTGTTGCCAGGCTGCCACTTTTCTCTAGAGCTGAGTCTCTGGACATCAGAGGTTGTTCCCTGGAGCTGCATCTACAGACATTAGAGATTCAGGGTCATTACATACCTTAAGCTAGCAGAGATAGAGGACCAGGTCCTAATTGCAGCTTATGCCCATTTAAAGTTCTTTAAACTCAATGCAGAAGCCTTGATGCAAATGAAATCAGGGCCTCAGTCACTTCAAAAGTACACCAAAAAAAGAGGTTAAAATTCTGTTTAACTTCCTCTTCGTATCAAAGTCTTGGAAAAGGAGAACCCTTTGACAATCATGGACGCACTTCATGCTTTATCTGAGGTCTGCTGTTTAAACGGGTGATTGATTTTTCCACATTAGGGGCAAAATAGCAGGAGATCTGTGCCTCACTAAGTCTTATACACATACCTGCTAGCAACAGAAAAGCTGACTATTCAAGTCAAAATGGGATTTCTGTGTTCTAACTTTAGGACTTGCAGGGCTCAATTCCTTTGGCCTTGCCTTAAATTAAGAGCCAAAAATTATTTCCCCATGGGACATCAAGTTAGATCTTTGCCAAGGCCATGGGTCACTTGATTGTATCCAGAAGTTTAAACTTAGCTGGTGAGGTGTCGATATGATGAGGTTTCAGCACAATACTTCATAGTGAACAAAGCTGGTTTCCCATAATTTTCAGGGTTTTATTCCCTTTTTCTAGAAACATGAGCATTTAGAAGATCTTCTTTTCTGTGAGGGTGGTGAGGCACTGGAATGGGTTGCCCAAGAAAGTTGTGAATGCTCCATCCCTGGTGGTGTTTAAGGCCAGGTGTTGAACAGAGCCTTGGGCAACATGACCTAGTATGAGGCATCCCTGCCCATGGCAGGGGAGATGGAACTAGGTGACCTTAAGGCCCTTTCCAACTCAAACCATTCTATGATTTATGACGAGCTTTGATTTCTTACTTTTATCTGTGGGCCATAGAGTTATTCATGGAAACAAAAAATAAAACTGCCATGTAGATGCACTGCTGTGAAAAAAATATTACTAATTAAATGTGGAGTAAGTGACTATGATAAAAACTCTTGGTAATACGCCTAGCCACTGTGGGACAAGAGGTCACGATTCATGTGCCAAGAATGACAGTGTGATGCTACAGGGGTTTGAGAACCAGTCGGAGAGTCAGTTCTCTAGTTCAGTGACCTCACTGCAGTGGGAACTGTATAAACAGAGAAGTCGACCAAATAAATTTAGAAGTATTTATAACTCTCTTGTCTAGTGAAGTACACTGAATACAAGGGATGTAGAAATTACAGATTGCCAGTAATGGTAAAAGAAAACAACAACAAAACCAACTTTAAATACACATTATATAGAGCAGACAAGGGAAAAAAAAATAAAAAAAACCCCCAAACAACAAATCCCTAACTTTCCAGAGACCGCCAAAAGCTCAGTGACACTCAGCTTTTCCATAACGGGACCCTTTTCCTATCTGGTTTGCCTCTAAGAGGAGCCTCCATCTATTTAGCAGTCTGGGCAGAACAGATTGGCTGGGGTCCTCTGAGAAACCTTTCAATAACATTAAGACTTCCTTGCTTCAGTGCCTAACCGGAAAAGGAGAATATGTTTTCTTGCTCACTGGATATGAAGTATTTGAATTATTTCTTTAAAATTAAAGAAAGGAAATACTAAGAAGTGCTTTATGAGGTCTTAAAAAACTATCTTAGATTTCTTGAGGTTAAAATAAAGCAAATTCTTCGCCATTCAGTCTCCCACACATCCCATTCCCATACATTTTGCAGAGACCTATAGGATGATGTAAACCACGTCCAGAAGTAACACAGGAAATTGCAATTTTCATTAAAGTCGCTGGCCTATCTTGTGATTCAAAGTCAGTCCTCTCACTCTCAACCCTGCAGCTCTGCTGGTCTGCTAGACAGTGCTGCATGTGTGCCACCTCTGCACTCCCACTGTGTCCTCTGTAAACTATATCCTGGGACAGTCTTCTGAGTAAGTGAAGACCCAACAAGGAAGTGTTCTGCATTCTGAAACTGAAACACAGAGAGGAGTTTCCTTTTATTACAGCATAGGTGTATTGCGAAAGCAGATACAAATAAAGAATTTTATGAGATCATGCAACAAGCCATCTAGGAAGCTAGTAGTGTACCCTTGCCACAGACAATTAGGTGCTAAAAGGAGAGCTACCTGTGCAGGGCTCCTGCTCCAGTCACTGCCTTGAAAGGTCTGCGAGTTGTAATCTTCATTGTCAGCATAACAGCTTCATGAATTAACTCAAAATTCTAAGCAAAAATAATCTAATCCTTCACTCTGAAGCTCAGCATCCTTTATTGTATACAGCATTTCTAGAATAAGGTATGTAGGGCTAAAGCATTATCTCCTGAATTACAGTTACAAAGGGCATTCTATGCTTTCTTTGGAGAAAGAGGCCATACTTGAATCTTTTCAGTCTTCTAGTATTTGTCCTTCTTTTCAGGCTTCATTGACATAGCTATAGGAAGTTTTGTAGCCAATACCTTTTATCCCCTAGGATGTGTAGCAGCTGGGCTGGCTGACAGACTTACAACTCTGCACATTTTTCAAATGTTTCTTTAACTGCTTTTTAGGAATAGCTATTTTTATAAACCTTTTGTTACTTCTAAGTTGTCCAACCTTTATGGAAATTTCTTTCCAAATGAATACAAAACAGTCTCTTCACTACTTCTGCATCACTTATTTCTGTCCGCCTCTTTTAAACTTGTACTTATTTTCAGTTTCCCTTACCCCTCTTTATTCTGTTTGTGAAAGCTTTTTCCCCCCAGCTTTTAAAGCATCATTTCATTTTTTCTACCCTCCCATTTAAAAAACATCTTTATTTATGTACGCATGCATCTTAAATTTCAATTTCCAAAAAGTTCAGCTGTTTATTTTTCCTTCCCATTGCTGTAGTTCTTTGTAGAGGCTTTATAGTCCACAGCAGTAGCAAGAATTACTTCGTGATCGTGACAGAAGTGAGTTTGGTTCTTCCTGCTTGCAAGCCTGCAGGTTTCTTCAGTCAGTTTCCTTGGCTTCCCATTAAGAAAAACAAAAGACAAGAACTATGTGTTCTTGCCTTGTCACAGTATTTTATTACCCTTAAGGACAGAGATCAACTTATTTGGTATACAACTTATTGAGTGTAAAATGAAAACTTTAGAACAGCTTGGGTTGTTTTGGGTGTTTTTTTCTAAGTATTTTTCATTTGGCATCACCAATCAAGCCTTTCATGTTCCTGAAATGTATTGCTGTCTTTGAAAAATCAGTCATCCTAAGGTGGAACACAATCAGCTCCAACAGAGATTTTTCTTACTTTATGATTTCTTAGAAGCTTCTGAAAGTGTCACCTCAAAAGAAAGATAATAAGTACTTAAATAGGTTTCTACTCTCTTCTATGAAGCAATAATAATGGATATAAATTCTGGCTTCATATATATCACAAAATAAAAGCTATGTTGAAAGAATATCAGGAGATTGAGAAATCACATCTCGAGAGGTTAGGAAGTGCCAACCAGCATTATTTCAGCTTTCATGCACTTATGCATGATGATACAATTCCTAGTTATGTGTGTCCAGCTCTTTCTTTCTGATTTTTGATAGAACAAAAAGCTCACTAAGTCAGTAATTACCGTATATTTGTTTCCTCTTCATGGCTGGGTAGGTGACCCATCGCACAGACCTCTGCTGTTCTGGCTACTGGGCTGACCACTAACAGTGATGGAGTCTCACCTTCTGTGCAATTTGACCTTTAATCTGCAAATATATGTTACTGTGAGGAGAAATAAGAAAATTTATTGTCTTGGATCCATTCCACGATTTGGAAAAGTATGTCTTCTTCTGTGCAAGACTATTCTGTTTGTTGTCCCTAAATCTAATCCCTCCTCCTGCCTACTCCTGGAAGCCTGTCTTCTCCCACCTCAACAGACTCAAGTCTACCACTTACTTCACTCATGGACCTTTGCCCAGTCTCAGTCTTCTTGTGCAGTTTGAAAAGTTCCATTCAGCCATCCTCTGACACTGGAGGGACCTCAGCTCTGAAGAGCTGGGATTCATCTGTTTGAGATAGTTGCTGTAGGCTCCTCTCACAGTCAGAGGAGAAGAAACAGGAACTTACATGGCAGCATTTATCCATTTGAGACTTCAGGAAACAAACTGCTGCCCAGACTTCTCTAATATATTTTCTTAACATTCATTCACTCTGAATTTTATGCAAAAATGTTTCTTAGTAACGCAGTAACTGCCCTTCTTATTACTGACAGCATGTTTCAGATTTTCTTGTCATTTTTTCAGCTGTATCTTTTTAGATCTGTTCCAGTTCTTGATTTTTTTCCCATATTTATTTTACTTGCTTGTTCTGCTTAGTTATCTAGATTTTGACTTCTTTATTATCTTAATTGGCATTTCTTCTTCTTTTTTTTTTTTTTTATTTGCCAAAAGCAGTGTTTCAGCATTTAACGGTTTGACAGGTTAATGATGACAAAAAAGGATGTACTAAAGCTAATAATATTTTTCAACTTCAAAGAGTTTTATTCATATTTATTAATGTATCTTCACAATATTTCAGTCAGAATTATCACTGCTGTTAAAAAGCTAGGGGAACTGAAGAGCAGACATGAAAGCCTAACCATCTTCTATATTTAACAGGTACAAATACCCAGCTAAAAGCCTAATCTGTAGGAAGCAGAAGTCTGGTATTTAGAGGTTTTTCAAAGCTTGTGTTTGGTGTTGTCCAGGTTCCCCAAACTCTCTAAGCCCCTCATAGAGTGAATTTGAATACATTAATCATCTTCTGAAAAACACAGTATTCTCAAGGGCTGCGGTAGTACTCCAAACTGAACTACCTGAACCATTTTCTACTTGGTTTAAACCAAATTGGTACTATGCAGTAACACTTTACTGCATGTGGGCAGATTTTCTCTAAAAGTGATGTAAAATTCCTAAATCTTCTAAAACTTTATAGATAATGGAAAGGAGGCAAGTTTTACAGTTGTCTTTTCAAACTACCCCATAAAGACTTCAAGCCACTACAGAAGCCTGTGGTTCACCCCTTTACAACAACGTATTGGCATTTCCATTTCTGTATGGCAGAAGCATTATTTTGCAAACACCTTTATTGATTTAATTCTGAAAATATACTGAATTACTAAATATGAAAAAATTAATGTGGCCTTTAATGTTACGAAATTTTCTTAGCCAGTTTATTATCCTAAACTACTCATACTGAGTAGTGCATATTAATGCTGCACATAATGAAATTCTTAATTGTGTAGGTATACTCTTCAGTATATTATATCTGACAACCCACTACAACTCTTTTACAGATGATGGAGAAAGAACATTCTCTACTGTCCTGGGTTCAGGAGCAGCAGCCATTTTTCTCCTTCTTAGTAGCTGATGCAGGGCTGTGGTTTTGACTTTTGGCCTGGGAACAGTGCTGATAACACCAATGTTTTTAGTTATTGCTCAAATGTTTAGTCTGACCAACGACTTTCTGAGTCTCGTGTTCTGCCAAGGAGGAGGTGAAGCTGAGAGAAAGCAGAGACAGGACACATGACCCAAACTAGCCAAAGAGGTATTCCATGCCACAGCACATCATGCCCAGGATGTAAAAACTGGGGGCAGTTACCCAGAAGGGTTAGATCACTGTTTGGTCGGGCTGGGTATTGGTTGGCCTGTGGTGAGTGGTTGTATTGCCTTCCCTTGTTATTTCCCTTACAATTATTATTATTGATGGTAGCAGTAGTGGTTTGTGTCATACCGTAGTTACTGGACTGTTCTTATCTCAACTCGTGGGAATTACATTCTTTTGATAGTTCTCCCCATCTCCCCGGGGGGGAGGGGGGGGGTGGAAGGGGGAGAGTGAGCGAGTGACTGCATGAGTTACAGCTGGGCTTAAACCATGACATCTACATAATATTTACTCTAAATTATTACCAATGCAGTCTTTAAAACAGTATCTCTGTCTAGTGTGGGATGGAAAAAGAGAAAGGAGTATCTTCATCATGTATCATCGCTTTTTTTTTTTTTTTAAATGTATTGTTTTCTAAGTTATGTTTACTTTCAATTATAATTATAAAAACATT
>JAOEHX010047613.1:0-15518 GCA_025448015.1 Bolborhynchus lineola | reverse complement strand
GCACCTGGACCAGGTCCAGCGCAGAGCTGTACAACTTCCAGCTGCCCAGATCAGAGCTTGCCCCTTTCCTGGCTCCCTGCGGCTCTGTAGTTGAGTGTGACAACATTTTTGCTTGTGTGGAGAAAAATACGGACATGAAGGAATGTTCTTTGCAACATATCACATGAATGGGAAGACTCTGCATCCACTCCAACCTTCCTCAGTTGATTTAAGGGACACAAATCCTACAGCAGCTAAAAAGACATAAGGGCCCTACCTGCTGCCACAGCCCTGGGAAGGGGGAAGTTATAGGGGTCCCAGGATGAGATGAGGAAACAATCCTGCACCCGGATACCCATTCATGGCAGCTTCCTGGAGACTGCTGCTGGGGTCCAGGACTGTCCTTACTCCCACATTGTCCTGGATGAGGCTGTCACCCTTTGCACATTTGAGCTCGCATGGGTAAAACTCCTGCTGCCTTCCAGTGACGATTGCAGTTTTACAGCGTGCAGAACAAATAGATCCCATCTGAATGAACAGGCCCTTCTGCCAAAAGGCTCAATCATACAAGCAGTCTCATCGGCCTTGCGGGGGCCGATTCGATGAGTAAGGACTAGTCCCATGAGTAAGACCCATGGGACTGGACGCGGCTTGCTGTTTTTTCTCAAGTGCGTGCAGGCCTGCTGAAGCTGACCTGTAAATTGGGAAAGAGAGCAAACAGCAGAGGATACACGGTCCTCTCTTCAAAGGCAAATGCTGGGGTGCCTGAGGCACTCTTTGTTCCAATCCTACTTCCTTGGCCTCTCCAGACAGTCCCAAACTGGGGTTGCAGCACCCTTGCTTGAGATAAGAAATAGGGTGGCCAGCAGGACTAGGGTAATAATCCCCCTGTACTCGGCACTGGTGAGTATTTTGAACTCTGTGTTCAGCTCTTGGCCCCCCACTACAACAAAGACATTGGGGTGCTGGAGCAGGTCCAGAGAAGGGCAGCAAAGCTGGTGGAGGATCTGGAGCACAAGTGTGATGAGGAACGGCTGAGGGAACTGGGGCTGTTTATCCTGGAGAAGAGAAGGCTCAGGGGGGACCTTATTGCTCTCTACAACTACCTAAAAGGAGGATGGAACAAGGTATTGGGATACTGTGAACAATTGGATATTGGGAACAATTTCTTCACCGAGAGGGTGCTCAGGCATTGGAGCAGGCTGCCCAGGGCAGCGGTGGAATCACCGTCCCTGGAAGTGTTCAGAAACTGTGTAGATGAGGCCGCCAGTGATAGGGTTTAGTGGTGGCCCTGGCAATCCTGGGGTAATGATTGGACTTGATGATCTTAAAGGTCTTTTCCAACCTATCTGATTCTGTGATTCTGTGAACTTAGATGAGCCCCACCAATTTCCCAAACTTTATTGGTTCTCTTTGCTTTACCTGGAGTCCCCCCAGTGAAACAGTTAACATGCCAACCCCCCACAGCATGTACTTAGAAACAGTCTTTAAACAAATACATGCAAAAGTGTTAATGCCACAGTGAGAAGGGCTGGAGCAAGGGCTACAGGCAGATAACACCACTGGCTTTCCTCTGGCCAGACATCCCTTCGTTTTCTGGGGTGGGTCTGAACAGAGCTGACCTCTTGCTAGAGCTCCTTGGACGAATCATTTTTCCTTTTGAAATGTTTTTACTGATCCTACAGCAACTGCATAAACCCAGACAAGGAGGTTGCTGGAGGTGAGTGTGCAGTTCACATTCCTTCCTATTCCAGTAATCCATTCATACAAGTACATTTACAATAATACATGTGTAGTGTGTGTGACAAGAATGAAGAGCAAACAAAAGCACATTGCAACTGCTGATTTAGCAGGGAATGCCCCAAGACAGGAGTCACTGGAATTTGCCATGTGCCAAATCACAGTGAAAATGTCTTTGCACTCTTCCTACTTGTCTTTGCATGCTATTCTCAGATTCGTTATCACCAACGCAAGGTGCATATTATCAGCTCCTGTATGTACCCACAATCATTTAATTTCCTGATGTCTCTGAAACATCTCCTGCTACCATGGCTGACATAGGACAAAAGAGAAGAGAGAAAACATCAGTGTTGACACTGACCTAGTAAAAGGTTTGCTGCAGCCTGTTTACAGGGGATTACTACAGTGTGCTGATAAAAGAGGTTACAATTATCTCTTTAAAAGAGATTTATCCACTGTGATCGTGTGCATGTAAATACCTCACCGTAGCTACAGGAAAAGCTATAGTCTGATAACATCAGACCCAAGACCAAAATATTTGGGATGAGTAACAGGAAATCTCTTAGAAAGCAAAGAACGTCTAGCCAGATGTCACTATAATGCGGCTAGGTATGATTTCGTCTGACAAAGCCAGTGCCAAATCCCCATATGGCAAGAACTGGCAAAGCTCCAGTGATCGGCTGAAGAGCTGGCCTGTCCAACAGATCCTGTCTTCCCCTTCTGCTTCCAAAATAAACCAGGCAGAAAATCAGGAAACACAGCAAAGTATCAGAAGTGACAGGCTGAGGTGGGCTGCCACAAATCAGCTTTCAGATTCGCCTTTGCGAGGCCCTCTGGAGCTGTAATGATGTATCATGCACCATACACAACACGGTTGCAGTAGGTGATATCAAATCTATAATGTTGCAGGCATGAAGCAGAGGAGAAATCCAGGCCAATACTTTTTAGAGCATTAGTCTATTTCACCTTTAAAAAAAAAAGATTTGAAGATTAAAGGTCACATGGGGGTGGTGTCAAGCTCACCCCCATCACAAAAGATCAACTTGCACCATTGCTGAGAATGTGGTGATGGAAGAGCCACCCCAGGTGATGTGGATGCAGGGAGCTTAGACTTTAGCAGCAGCTGAGTTCTGTGCAGCCCTGATGAAGCAGCTACAGCTCTGAGGCGCAAGTGCCTCCAGCAAAGGTTTCCCTGTAAGCAGGATGCTTTGTCTGGTTGATTGGTATCCTTGAAGTCACTGGGGGATGGAACTGCTTAAATCAGGGTGCTGCAAAAACCAAGACTTCAGAGCAGATCAGTGACAGCCTGTTGTTTGTGATCATCTCCTCTGGCATGACTACATGGGAAAAGGCCCCTTTTAACTCCAGGCTCTGGCAGAGCAGCTCTTACAAATTTTGCTGCAGTGGTTTAAGACACCCCATTTATCATGCAGTGCATCCAGACAGATAGTTTGAAACTGCACCCCAGCTACCCAGCTCATGGCACAGGGAATTAGCCTGTTCAGCACACAGGCACAGAGCCCAGCTGAAGGCACCTATACTGCTCTGCCACCACATTGCCTTTTCCATTGCTGGACCAGCATGAGGAGGGTGATGATGGGGAGGATGCTGCTGCAAAGCAATTCAGTGACAAAATCGCCCTGCCCAAGCCAAGACTTCCAGCACACAGCTCCTGGAAAGTCCCACTCAGGAGGGGTTACCTGCAACAGAGGTCACTGACAGCCCCAAAAGCAGGAGCCACATTCATTACAAAAGAGGAGAAGAATTCAGAGCCAATGAGCACCTTCTGTGCTGCAGTCCAGAGGCTAGTTCATACCTCAGAAGAGATGGGAAGATGTATCCTAGGCTCTCAGAGCTTCCGGACTTTGCTCCCATGTTTATGTCTTTTATCTTTAGCACCTTCCACGCCTGGGTAGCCCTATCCAACACCCCAGGGATAGCCTCTTAGATTATGAATCCTGCTGGCAAGAGTGGTCCTACTCCAGCACTGGGATACTACCTGAGCACTGGGATAAAAGTCAAATGAGGTGGTTCCAAACAGTCCTCTCATCACTACTGATTTTGGAACTAGATGATCTTTAATGTCCCTTCCAACCCAAACCAGTCTGTAATTCTGTGATTTGCCCATCTGCTTATCCTAACTGGTGGCATATTTCAAGCTTAAATGACCCGCACCACACAGTGAATTAATGCTCGCCTTTTGCTTTCCAGATCCTTTCTGCAGCCTATGCTTTGGACTTCTGTATCCCCACAGCAAAGCCTCACAGTAAATCCAGTTTCTGCTTCCTTTCACTCGTTTCCAGTTATGAGAGGTATGAGGTGGTGTATCGTAAGACAGGCTGGCAGGACCAGGGATCCATCGGCCATGTGTTGGCAGCTCCCATGCCCCTGCCCTGGCTGAGCTCCTGGAGTGGGCAGAGGCAGGGCTAGGGTGCAGCCCCTGTTTCAGACCTTCATCTTCATCAGAGCCCTAACCTAGCAGAGGGTCAGGGCAGAGGCCTCAGGGCTGATGACAGGATTGTGCTTTGTAGACAATTGCTCAGTCCAGATTCAAAGGCCATTGAGTTTCTTTGACAGAGCTGGGAGCTGAAAGGGAAGATGCTTCCTTGGGAAGCAGGGCCTAAACACTGAGATACTCTTTTAGAAAGCAGTTATTCTTATCTTCCAGTTCAGTGAAGGCAAGTGATTTACAGTTGCCGTTGCCTCCTATATTGATGTGTTATTCCACATCCCCTTCATTCTTTCCACTTTCCATGTTCATCGTTCCTCAATTCTGAAACCTGCAACTCTTCCCTGGGCTCATCCAAGTCTACTGTCCAGAAGACTGAACTCTGACACTTTCTTTTCCTCTTGTTTGCACTGATACCGAACAAATCAAAATATGCTACCGAGCCTTGCGGTAAAAAGAGACCCTTGCATAAAAAGTCTCTAGCACTGAATGCAGAATTTTATTAGAATAAGAAAAAAACAAATTATTAACACTATTCTGCTCTCTCCATGCTCCTACGAGGGACATACCCAAATTGCTTCCATCTGCCACCCTGCTGCAAATTTAAAAGCAGCAGTAACCCATAGATCGTTGCAATTATGATTTATTCTATCTGTGAATGAAGAAAACCTCAGAATTCAATGAAGTTACCACATACAAAAGAGATGTTGCCTAATAGTGGCCCACTTTTATTTTATTAGAACTACAACACTGAAATTAGTTGCCAATGTTTTGAGGTCTGCCTTTGATCTTAATGATGTATGTGGTGAGAATTGGACAAATAGGTAATTGTCTCCAGCTGGAGACAAAGCAGTTGGAAGAGAAGCCATTTCAGGATCCTCTGAAGTTGCTTAAGTAAATCCTAGGATTAGGAACAGGCAAAGTTTACTGGGGAAGGGAACAGAGGAGGGACTTGCAGTGTTGAACAGAAAACTGAATAAAAATTATTTCAGTTGGGCTAGAAACTGAACAGGCTTCATTTTAATTAATTTCAAGAAAATGGAAATCTCAGTTTTGGCCTGCTCTATCTGCAGTGAAAGCCAATGGCTGAGTTCCCAACTGCAGGTTGCAAACCTACCGAGAAAGTCTGTCAAAGTTAGCACAGAGAGGAAAAAGAGACATGGCAGAGAACTGGTTTTGGAGGCCTCTGTTATATGTAAGCAGGTGTGTGGATGGAGACCTCCCTCTGAGTGGTGTCTGTTAATCACTTCCATACATCATTCTGAGTGGAGTTATCCCAACCTTACCTGATGAACTGTCCTGGGATTTGGGTGCAGTAGTTCTCCAAAGAGGAATGTTTAAACCATAGGCTATAGAGTAAAGGATACTCGTCCTGCTTGCTGAGCAAAATGCCTTGTTCCTCAGAGAGGAAGAGACGAAGGCTTTTCTAGTCAGCCTGTGTAAGAGACCCCAGTCTTCTTCCTCCTGTTGTGACTGGTGCCCAAAATCTTTCAAGAGTCCTGTCTAAAAAATCTGGGGAATTCAGATCATAGTTTAAACAGGCCAAAACTGCACTTCTTAGCAAAAAAATTGCTCCCTATAAACACTTATTAGGATCCTGGTTAGGATGTTGCAATGTAATCTTTGATTCCACTAATATTGGGGAGCTAATAAGGACATACAAACAACAATGGGCTGATACCACATCATCTTCCTCCTGCAACCATCATGTGATGGCTTGAGGATATGACTAGCTAAAGTAAATGTGATCCCTTTGGTCTATCTATGTTAAATAGAAAAGCATTTTTGGAACAGCAGAGGTTAATTCCTGTCAGGCTCTGTTTTCCAGCAGGATTACAGAAATGCTACCTTCAAGGCAACTAGTAGTCAACTGGCATTCTTCCAATCAGGTATTATTCCACAAACACATCCCTTATGATCTAATTTTTTATGTTATGCCTGCATTTCATATGGTTTGGGTTTGAAAGGATATTAAAGGTCATCAAGTTGCAACCCATCTGCTATGGCCAGGGACACCTTCCACTGGACCAGGCTGCTCAAAGCCCCGTTCATTTAATGAATGCAAATTATCCAACAAAAAGTAAACAAATGAAAGAAACAGACTCTGTAGTAACCAGAGGTTGTCAGCAACAGTTAAAAATAAGCTAGAAGAATTTTCATTTGTTGCTCTGGTTTCAAAAGGTCTTGCCCCATATGTAAAGGAGAGGGCTTGCGGAGGTGGAATGCATTTATGGACTTTAGGTTGGTGTTTGCGATTATTATTTGTAGAACATACCTTAATGGAGCTACATTGAAGTGGTTTTCTTGTGCTTCAAAGACTGGATGTTACTCATATTTCATATGTAGTAGACACTATGAGGCTGACTTGGGCAGGAGCCACCAAATACTTCTGACTGCTCAGCCTCATAACATGCATGATATGGCCATGGAAGGCATCTTCAGGTCTCTTCACAATAGCTAGTCAGAGCCTAGAAGCTGTTTTGCCTCTGAGGAGGGATTTCCAGAGGCAGATTTGGATATTTGCCTCTGGAAAACATCCAGAGGCATATTTGGGTATTTGTGGTTAGACACGGTTCCAGTCTCCTGGACCAAGGCCTGACGAGCTGGACTGAAAGTTACAAGTTCAGCTATCTTCCTGGCAGTGCTTGTCTGTTAGTAACAGAAGACCTCAAAGTAAGTCGGTGGAAAAAAAAGGCTGCAGCTCACATAAATCTTCAGTCATGTTAAAAGAGAACATAGGGGAATAGGTACTAATTCACTGTTTGCTTATACCTCTTCTTGAACACTGTGATTTTCAAATGTCAGTTCTTGCTGTGTTCTTTGGGAGCTCAATTCATCTCTGTAAGTGCAAGTATAGAACTCTTGATCTTTTTCATGTTTTTTTTTCCCCAGTCTGTTAGCTCTTCAAGTCTATTGACATCCATTTTCAGTGCCATCTACAAGGATTTGTTTTGTTGGGAGAGAGAGAGCAGGAGGCAGACAGTCTGGAAACCTCCCTATGGCATTGCCTTGAATGTGCATTCTGAAATGGCAACTGCCCTCCCTACCATGAACATTAGCCTGCATCTGGCAACAGGGTCCTGCAGGTTAGCTTACAGTCCAAAACCACAGTCACACCAAAATGAGAAGCTAAAAGCAGTATGTAGGGGTGAGATGGCTATCTCTCCTGTAAGCCCATTCCTGGTCTGTCCTTTTTCCCATGGAAACCTCAAGGGTCAGATGTGTTATGAAACTGCTTCATCTGGATCTTCATCGCTTCTGCTGTGATCTTATAACAACCACTCATACCTACAGGCTCAGTGATTGCAATTCCTTTCTCTCCAGGGCTGGAAAGAACACTTGCACTCCTCCATGGGCAGGCTGCCAGTAACACAGCAGACTGACATGATGTTGGCTCCAGCGCCTACAGACCTGGCTTACAGCTTAGCATGGCCTTTGAGTCACATCCTGGCATGTCTGCTCTGGTGTAACTCACCCTCAGCCTCCACAGTGATTACAGCGGTGGGAAGATTACATGACAGCTGCGGCTACAAGCTCTGCTCTTGCTTCAGATTTCCTCTCCTTTTAGCACCCAGGACCACTTTCTGTTGTGTCCTGATGAAAGCCCAAGGTGGGAAGCAGAAAAGTAGGCATTTTCATTCACTGTCTCCACAGAATTGCAGGAAATTGGATCAAAATGATGTTCAGAGGGTCCCTTCCCTCCTGAAGCAGGATAAGCTTTATCTACCCCCAGTCAGAGAGACCTTTAGTTAATCTGCTCTTAGGCTCCTGTGATATAAATCTCACAGCCTTAAGCATGCTCACAGCAACATATAAATACAGGCAGACCAAAGTTACCTGCTTCATTGCAGGTACGTCAGGAAGGGATAAGGAACAGGACAAGTACAGAAGCACCTTTTTCTCAGTACATGCTTCCAGCTTCAGGCAATCACTGATTTAAGGATTTCTTGAGATAAAATGGCATCCAGGTTCTCAGGTACATAAATATCAGCAGATTCATCATTTATGAATGTATCTCACCCCTTCTAGGAAGAGTACCTGCATTTGTCCTCCATAATAGCCTAAGATAACTAGCTTCATAATGTACCTATATATCATATACATACATACATCATATACATAAATACTCCATATGTTTGTCTTAAACCTGCTACCTGATAATTTCAATTGATGGCACTTGGATCTGACATTATGAAGAACATTTAGTAGTAGTTTTGTAACCTTCCTCCACACACCATTCCAACTCTTTTATGGGCTTCTATCATATGGCTGCTCAGGTGTCTTTTTTCCAAGCTGAAAAGTCCCACACTATTTAACCTCTATTTGCAAGGAAGTTCTTAATATCACTTACAAAAATGCTCTTTCTATTCAGCGCATGGTTATACCACACCCCTTCTTAAAGCGAGGTGATCAGAAATAGAACACCCAAGGTACAGGAGCTCTGGGGGTTTATGTGCAGCACAAATAGTTATTGTTCTGTTTTCTCTTCCTTTTGTCTCATTTCCAATCACATTTGACTTCTGCTGAACACTGAATCAGTGTTTTTAGAGAACTTTCTCGCGTGACACCACCTTTCCTGAATGCCGGTTAGGAGCTGAGGGCTCACTGTTGTGTCCCTGCAGCTGACTGGATTTTCCTGCCTTGTCTCCATGACTCTGCACAGCTGACAAGCCACTGCCATGTCACAGCATGCCACAGTGACAGCTGTCACTTCGTTTTCTACCCAGGTTTACTGAATTCTCTTACAGCTCTTTGCAGCCTTCCTTATTATTTACTTCTTGAGTGATGATTTGTCTTTTCAAATCATTTATAATTATAATATTAATATATTATATATTAATATATTATAATATGTATAAATACATGGAAGAGCATAGGGCTCCACATAGGTCTCTGCAAAACCCCACCACTACCCTCCTCCTGGCAGGGAAACTACCTATTTATTGTCACCTTTTTTTTCCTATCTATAACAACTACACACAGGACGACCCCTCCAGCTGACAGAAACCAAGCCTAGCTTTCAAGTGAAAGGCAAAATACATTAATAAAAGCATTTCAGAAAGGCAAGTATTCTTAACATGTGTGTGCATGTTTATGGATATCCCAAACATTGAGCAGCTTCTGTATGAGGAGTGACCGAATAGTTCAGGACTTCAGTTTGGAAAAGGAGCAACTTAAAAGGATCAAGAAGGAAGTTCCGCAAAATCAAGAGTGTTGTCACAAAGAGGATAAAAAGGGAACAGCTGTCTCACCGTTTCCTCATAGCCAACAACTGGAATGAAACTCAAGTGAAGCCATGAAGCCAGGCACAGCACAAATAGAAAGTGTCTCCCTATGTAGTGGCAGTACATTTTGTAGATGCTAAAATCTGCAGGGTTCAAGGGGAAGTGGGAGGAATACACAGAAGCTGAGATACCAAAGACACAGAAGCCGTATCAGTGAAGCCTGCCCCAAGCTAAACAGTGCTGACTGCTGGGTGACTATTAGGTAGACACCATTGCTGTAGAAACAAGTGTCACATCTCCAAGTAGGTATGGGCTATACCATAACTATGCACTGCCCAAAGAAAAGTTTCACAAGTATCAACTCACCTGAAGCTGCACATGTTCATAGGGGGTTTGTCTCTCCCCATGCACTCTGACAGTTTGCAATCCCATTGCCCTTTTCTAATTCTATAACCACATAAGAAACAAGAGCAGCCACCTACAGATACTCATTCTCCAGGGGAAACTTCAAATCCTTCCACATACAACACTCAAACAAACATGGCATTTAAGAACTGATCCTGATTGTGGTTGCATACATCTTTGTAAGCCAGTTCCATAGAGTTTCAAGGGCACAAACCACACAAAAGTCAACTCTGCTGCTCTCCCTTAGCTCATCAAAAGTAAAATGGAAGAAAAAAAGCAAAAATCAGTAAATTCTTTTGTTTAGTTATGAATATTTTCTAAAGATTCTCTTATTTTTCCTTTGAGATTGTATCTTCTGAGAGAAAAGTGTCTGGTTTAAATTGTTAGCAACACAACTGGGGACAGAGATGTTTTGACAAATACTGTCTTTAATTAAGTCACTTTTTACGGTGAAGGGAATGCATCTTTTTTCCCCTGCCTTCCGTGTAAGGCAGAACCCATTTGCATTTAACCGCCTTCCGGTGTGTGATGCACCATACTGTCAGAAAATCAAAGCAAAGATGAAAAGGTCTTGTCAGTCAGAGCAGAACAACACTTCAGCTCCTTCCCATGCCAGTGAAGACAGTGCTCTGACAGAACCACCCAGTGGATTCAGAAAGTTTCACCTTGTTCTCTGAGACATAATCTTTGTCTCATCCATTCCAATTTTGGGATCCAGTGTAGTACATACATTGGGAATGTGTATGAAACAAGGGAACAGCAGAAATCTGCCAGAGTTTCCACTGTTTTCCTATATGCACCTTCCACTTCGGGAAATAATTAGGCAACCAAGGAGCCAGGTCTATGCATAGCATACAGCAGATGCAATACCCTGAGAAGGGCACCTCAACAGATTTGTGAGTGATCACGGGAATCATGAACTGATATGCATGGCCATCTGTAGGCATTAGGGCAGCAAACATTAGAGCTACTGAATTCCCCACTCCTAAACAGCTATTTTCCCTTACCCCAGTACAGTATACACCTTCCTCTCAACTCCACCCATTAGAACAACCCAGACCAGCATGCAGACCATAAGCCTGACAGTACCTTGCATTTGTCCCAGTAAACACATGGTCTGGTCATCATTTCAACGCAGGCAAAACTCTGTTGATGTCAGTGAGAGAGTGGCTTGCGTCAAAGCAGCAGGATTGACCCTATTGTTTTGGAGGGTGTGTAGGTGGAAAAGATGAGACCTGCAGGTGGAATAAAAGCCCAAAGAGAATGAATTGAGAAATTATTCAGAAACAGGTCAAAGCCCTGCATGTGGGATGAAAGCTGGCTTATGCTTCATAAATCTAAGAAATGATTCAGTAACAGTTCATCCTGTGCAATGGGTTCTCTGTAATTAATGTAAGCAGCATCCATGAGAGCCAGTACAAATTAAGTACCAGTTGTTCTGATTAACTCTCTGCCTTTGGGCTGCAGTTGTGTACCAAAGTAAGAACTTTTAATTGAGAGAAAAGTAAGTCTTTCTCAACAATCACATGCTAGCCAACCTGAGCTACAGATCCATTGTTGAAGGATTTGGAGCTAGCTAGCTCTGACAGTATTATTGCTTCTTGAAACACCCATTGATATGGCAGAATTTCTCTCTTTTAATGCTTGAAATCCACATGCAAAAGGGTGTTCAAAGAAAACAGAATAGCTTTCACATTTCTTGCTTTATTTTGAAGCATTTGCATCAGATGGTCAGAGAGACCAACACTGAAATGCCTCAGATTCATTACTGTCCCTAGTTTATTTATGTCCTTCTGCCTTAGTTTTCTTTTCTCTGAACCCAGTAGCCACCTTTTCCTTACTTCCAGAGACCGTTAATATTTATGGAAGAAAATAAAATCTACTAAGCATAGTTTTGGTTCTGTTGCTTTTCAGCTTGGTGAGAAGGCCCTGCTGGGGAGTGTGTGGTACCTTTCCGAAGCACCAGAGATATTTCTAGATGTGCTGGCCTCAAAACACACCATCAGACTGAAGGCTTTCAAGAAAGAACAAGAAGACTACTCAGAGAATGGGCTGTAGAGGGAAGGCTGGAAGCATGGCTATTGCTAAGCTTTTAGGACAGCCTTGTGCTGAAGTTTTTGGAGCTGTGGTCGAAGTAGGGATAGGCCAATGTTTTTAGACTCAAGCACCTTTGAACTCTGAACAAGCCTGGAGGACAGTCTAAATTTTTGCCTTAGCCAAGAGGCAATAATTTTGACCTCTGAGAATTACATAATACAACAGAGTAGAAGTTCATTGGCCATATGAGTACCTTACACAATGACAGATCCTTAAGCCCACCTGGTTCTTCAGCCTGCTTTGAATCTTCATGTCTTAGTTTAGATACCCTAAAATGCATTACTTGGTGTGGTGAGATAGATGAAGTGATGCATGAAGTGAGCCAGAAGTGGGGTTGTCACAAGGTCAGAAGCTCCAAAGCTTCCTGTGATTAAGAAATGATTTCCACTTAGTTTCTATCAATTAGTTGTCACCAAATCAATTCATCACACTACGGAAACAACATCAGCACTGATAATAATTTTCATTCCCACTATTTCTACTTAGTGCAGAAATTGGTTTGCTGTTAGGACCTAACAGCTAAAGACAGCTTGAAATAAAGAGGCTGTCTATCTGCAGTGGGTTGACCCTGTCTGGACACCAGCTGCCCACCAAAGACTGGTGGCCTCCTCAGCTGGACACGGGAGGAAATACAACAAAAGGTTCATGGGATAAGGGCAGGGAGAGATCACTCACCAGTTACCATCACAGGAAAAAGAGACGCAACTTGGTGAAATCAGTTGAATTTACTACTAATCAAATCAGTCAGACAATGAGAAATAAAAAACCTGTTAAAAACACCCTCCCCCCACCCCTTCTTCCCTAAAGTTAAGCCTTGAAGTTAAGCTTTAACTTCAAGGCTTAACTTTACTCCAGAAGTTAAAGGCTTAACTTTACAACAGAATTCCCTATCTCCTCCCCTTCAATGGCAGAGGAGGATGGGGAATGGGGGTTGTGGTCAGTTCAGCACATGTTGCCTCTGTTGCTCCTTCCTCCTCAGGGTAGGACTTCTCACACTCTTTGCCTGCTCCAGTGCAAGCTCTTCTCCCCATGGGGCCATGGATCCTGTCAGAAGCATGCTCCAGCATGGGCTTCCCATGGGTTCACAACCTCCTTTGGGCATGGTAAAATTAAAACCCATAAAACCTCAAATCAGAACACAGCAGTTTCAGCTGTGTTTCAGCTCTTGAAAATTGAACATCTACATTGGTAAGCTATTTTCTCTCTTGAAAAGTGTTTTAAAAAAACATTTGTCCAGATCTCAAGAGATTTTTCACCTCACTTTTCTCCCTTCTTTCCCAGCTGCTTTACTGACCACCTTACTAGACGCTTATCTTTCTCCAAATTATCTTTTTCTATAAGAAATTCCTCTAATTTCATATGGAGCCGCTGAAGGAAGAAGCTCTGCTTCTCCAGATCCCCAGAGACAACAGGAAATAGAAAGTCTTTACTGACACAAAAGGTCAATTACTTTTCTGAAGGTATCACTGGTGCCCAAGAAGCATATCCACTGTGGGCATTACTCTCTAGAAATTGCTTCAGTAGACAATCATGTGCACATCATATAACAAGGGAAAGTAAAGAGAGGTTCTCTGGCAGAACAGTGGAGAGGAAGAGCTGCCTACCTTGACTGATTGGTTATTTCATCTACCAGTATCCTGAGGCACAGTGTTCTCTCCACTTGGGTGTAAAAACTCACTTGCTTTGGTCACATTCAATATCCACCATATGCCATCAGCCCTGCACTCACATCTACCCAAAATGCCACCACACCAGGGAGGTTAAGCATTTCCTGAACACCTGAAATAGCTTTGTACCTCATGCCTGCTCTGGAGAAGTTTCCATCTTCTTCCAGTTTTGACTGGAACTTAGAATTCATAGAATCACAGAATGTTTAGGGTTGGAAAGGACCTTAAGATCACAAGTTCCAACCACCCTGCCATGGGCAGGGACACTTCACACTAGACCATGTTGCCCAAGGCTCTGTCCAACATGGCCTTGAACTTCTCATGGTTTGATGCTGACAACAGAAATAAAGGATCACTGCCTCTGAATTCTCACAGAACAACTTTCTTTAAGCTTATCAATACTTCTAAATGTCTTTCTTCCCTTAACTGGCTAAACTACAGTTACTTTAGTGATAGTGGTCCCCAGCTACACACATATGTGAGATGTTACATGTTACGTTCTTGCCCTTGACTATACGTGTATACTGAAGAGCATCAGGCCTCATCCCAAGCACTGAAGTGTGATCATCTGCGCGCTGTTCCTAGTAATATTTAAATTGAAGCAAAGTAGTTACCATGGCATTGTGCAAAAGTGTTTTGTTGTAACCTGTCTATAGTATCTCAGATACAGTATAGTTATTGGCTGTGGAGAGCCGTTTAAAACATTGCCTCATGTTTTCAGTGCAAGAGTGTCACAGTCCTGTTGGGCAATCTCCCACTTACATCTGGGAAAGGATTAAAACACAGTAGCTAGGTAGCATTGCAAACTTCCTTTTTGATTCAGTTTACAAGGAAATAAGCAAAATCCTAATACACAAGATAATTACTTTTCACTAAGTTCTCATTTGCACAAGATGATTAAATCCTTATAGGTAAGCATGTAGGCTTTTATGACCCCTACTGTATGCACTCCACTTGTGGTATCTACTTGAAGTATTATAAAGGTTGAAATACATGAGAAAATATATTTACAGAAATGTTGGTAAATGGAATGGACATAATATTTATTAGTGAAGTCAGATGCTAGATAATTTGAATCATAGAATGGTTTGGATTGGAAAGGACCATAAGATCATCTAGTTCCAACCCCCCTACCATGGGCAGGGACACCCTCCACTGGACCAGGTTGCTTAATATTGAATCTTTTGTGCAACTGTACATAATGTAATTGTACATTGCAACTGCACTACTGCAGCAGTAAAATTCTAGAAAAGATTATAAAACCACAACCACCCCACACAAACCAGCCAGACCCTCACTGAAGTAGAGCTAGCACAGCGGTACAGATGCACACAAAGCAGTAGGAGTGGAATTTTGGGGGGTTAAAACATTCCCTCCCCACCTATCGCCAATGACATGCACAGGAGCATTTGCCAGCTCTCCGAACCCCCACCATGCAACTTTAATGTCACAGCTCTCCATACCTCCGAATTCAAACAAATCCAGTCTGCTCAAGATGTGCCTATACACATCCTATCTACTATCACCATTTTAGTGCTCAAATCTGTACAAATTTTACTATAGATCCTGATTTTAATAGAAAAAAACCTGTAGAAATAGGCACTTCACAAGAAATAGCCAGATGTTAAAACAAGATATAATAAGCAGAGCAACTTTGGCAGAAACCGCTGTAGGGAAGGGAAGGGTGGTTCCAGGAATTAGGAGCATAAATTTTGATTAGGGCTGGGCTGGTATTTCCCACTTCAACTGCCTAGTTTTCTCTTTAATGAGGAAATGGGATTTTCACTTTTGCTCAACTCAATGTAGAATTAAATGCACAAAGACTTGCCTTCATAGGTAAGCTGACCCAAACGCCACTTGCAAAGCATGATGACACTGGCAACAATAGTGTTTTAAAATCATACCTCATCTTGCTGTAGAATTATTTTACTCAAGATCTAATTGAATGTAACTGTC